>JAHPZR010049481.1:0-12803 GCA_019787425.1 Platygyra sinensis | reverse complement strand
TTATTTATGGAAGATAATCAGGCCTGCATTATTCTGTTTAGCAGTCTTTCTATTATTGACGTAAGGCTGCTTGACATTGACTTATTTCTTTTAAAAAAGGTCTTGTTAAGACTTGAGTGTAGGATAATGAAAACCAAACCGCCAATTTTTTTTTGTCCACATTCAGGGTAAAATGATTGTTCAATACTCTTATAATCCCTCATTGAAAGTTGTATTTGCGTGGGGTAACACCCCTGGCTAGGGAAGCTCAATGCTTTTGCATATAACTAATTGTGATATATTTAATTTCATAATTGCTGCAAAGGAAAAGCGCTCGTCCTTAACGGCCTCCAGGCCTCAACATTATAGTACAACACCACTTCATTACCGATGCCTGCTTGGGCAATATCAAAGATCGAAAAATCACTTTATGATTTCTTTTGGAATTACAAAAGTCATCTTACTACAAAGAACATCCTGACTCTTCTCCTAAAGGAAGGTGGTTTCAACATCCCTCGTTTAGGGACAAAGATCCTAAGTTTACGTCTGAACACTCTAAGGAGACTCCTCTCTGAAGAAAAAGCACACTGGAAACATTTCACCTCATATTTTCTACGAACCTCTAATGTGCATCTTGGAAAAATGTCTCTCACACTGGATTATTCGTTGCAGCGTATAGCCGGGACATACCCAGCTTTCATAAGGAGCTGCTAACGACTTGGCACCGACATAAAGATCACCAGGTGCAGACCAGATCCCCTGAGTCTGTCACTGATATTCTAATGAGCCTCTGTTCCTGAATCCTTTAATTACGACTGACGACAAGCCCTAATCTTTACAGATTGGATTGCAGCAGGATTCACCCGGATCAGGGACATCTGTTACGAAGTTATTCCCGGTTACCTCCCTGTTTCAGCTACACATGATATGCTCACAGACAGCAAGCCACACACCTTAGCTAAAAAAATCAGAAGAACCAAGAGAGCTATTTTCCGCCTTTCCCCCACGAAAAGTACCTGTTCTCGTTTGATCTCTGAAGTCAAGTCCTGTTGAGAGGTGTCAGTACCTGACTGGGTGACCATCTTCACAAAAAGACTCTTCACAAAAGGGTTTGCACTCGCCTGCACGTCATTGCTCGCTCTGGGTTCAAAACGATTCATTTTCTCATTTCCCAACAAGTAGACAGCTCATCCGAGCACTTTGCTTTCTGACTGCAGCGCTGCCACACAGTCCACCACACTAGAGGTTATCTCTTGATCGTGGCTTTGATGAGTGACCCTTGGGGAATTCTCCTTTTGCGACCTGAAGGTTAGCCTGTCTCGGAATCGTCCCCGTTAGCTTGCCCAGTTGTAACTGAATTTTCAAGACGGCAACTATTCAAGGCCCTCCCTCTAAGACACCCCGGCGAGAGTCCAAGCAGCTAAGCAATTCTTCACCCGTTTCTTTCGTCTACGACCACACCACAGGGAGACGTTGTGTGCTCTCTCGTGGTATCTGACGATTTCTTGGCTTTATTTTGCCATCGGATTCTAAAAGACCGGTATTGTGATTGTTAAAGATCTTTCTGGTTTATTACTTGTATTATTTCGTGAAGTTGCATTCGTGGATTGCTGAGTTCGTAGAAAGTGTTGAATACTTTCCGGGAAGCCAATATGGCGGACCGGAAGGGTCGAAGTGTCACTTTCAAAGTGCCATATGAAGTTAATTCCATCATCAACTTGAGAGATATCCGTACTGCGATCGAAGGAGTTATTGAATCCGATATTATAGTGTTTCAAGATCTGGGATCAGGCGAGTATCTTGTTGAGTTGAGTGCTCTAAATGACGCCGATAGTCTGATAGAAGAAGGTTTTGATCTTGGAGATTTACATGCCATCTGTCACCCGCCTCATGGGCAATCTGTTAATGTTAGCATCATGGGTTTGCGCTCATACATCGCCGATGAAGAAGTTAAAGAAGTCTTAAGTCAGTACGGAGAAATCAAAGGAGAAGTTGTTCGTCTGAAATATAAAGCAGATTACGAGTTGGCTGGATTCAAATGGAAATGGCTTAGTAAAGATGTGTTTGAGCAAGTTTGAGCAGTTTCAACTGGAGAACAAGCTAAGGCGTACTCAGGAGTTAGCGAAAAATGGAACGACTCATGATTGTAATTGTAATTGCACAAATTGGACACTCCCCTTGGGGCTTTTCAGGACCAATTTTACAATGTTTTCTCAGGCTATTTGGTGAGATTGGACGGAAGAGCACTCAGTAGAGCAAAGAAGCCCTGAAAAATGTCCTGAAAGAAAAGTGCAAGTGTTAGCAAAGATTGTTCAAGATCTTTCCCCAAGAAAACGGAAGGCGGTGGTGGATTTGTGTGACAACAAATTTAAGCAAAGAAAAGAGTACAGCAAGGACAGAAAGAAAAGATGTGATGCTCTCACTGATGATGAGATACAAAAGGTGCAAAATTTCTATTTAAGAGAGGACATCAGCAGAATGCTTCCAGGGAAGAAAGATTATGTGTCTGTCAAACTAGCTGATGGTAAAAGGGAGCACAGGCAAAAGAGGGTGCTATTGTTTAAAATTGGAGAAGTGCATGAGCTTTTCAAGGAAGAAAGCAATGTTCAGATTGGCAAATCCAAGTTTGCAGAACTCCGGCCACCCCAGGTCATACCATCATCTGCAACTGACCATGAAGTATGCATTTGTAAGTATCATGAAAACATTGACCTCCTCCTTCAGGGCCTGTCAAGACTTGGCACATCTGGCTGCATATCAAGTGAAGAAGCTGTTGCAAAGACAGTATGTAGTCTTGACTCCTGCAAATGCATTGACAGGGTTTGCGACAGATGTGGGGTAACTGAGCTAACCGATAATTTTTTTGAAGGCTTAGACAAAGATGACTCAATATCCTACTATCAGTGGCAAAAAGTGGAAGGAGCTGTGAAGAAAAACCTTATTGACTGCACAATTGCTGAAGCAGAGGAAGATTTGCAAGCCGAACTGAGACCATTTAGCTGTCATGTTTACAATATCAGGCGTCAGTTCCAAGAGTTAAGGCACTTGAAGGAACAGCTTAGCCAAGATGAAATAATTATTCATGAGGATTTTTCAGAGAATTTTCAGCTGAAGCAGCAACGAGAAATAATGGAATCCCACTGGTCTAATGAATCAGTTACAGTATTCACTGCAGTAGTCTACTACAAAGATGATAACAAAGATCTTAAACATCTTTCATATGCACTCATTTCAGATAAGTTGTCCCATGACAAAAGAAGTGTTCATGTCTTCAACAAAGCTCTCTTGGATGCTGTTAGTAGAGAAATGTCTTTCAAACAAGTGCACTATTGGAGTGATGGTGCTGGCTCTCAGTTTAAGAACAGGTTTAACTTAGCTTGTGTACTGTACCATCCTCTTGATTATGAAACTCAAGCTACTTGGAGCTTCTTTGAGACAGCTCACGGCAAAGGAGCAGTTGATGGAGTTGGAGGGGCTGTTAAGCGTGCTGTTTGGAGAGCCATTCCACAAGACCGAGCTGTTGTAAACAGTGCTGAAGAGTTTGCAAGAGTTGCTGAGAATGAGTGCCTGAAAGTAAACGTCTTATACATTCCCGAAAGAAGACATTACTCAGGCAGAAGAGCAGCTTCATCAAAGATGGAATGCTTGCATCCCCATTCCTGAAACGCACTGCATCCACTATGTTGCAAAGCTTTCTGACACAACTGTGTCTGTTGCCAAGAACTCTCAATTCTTGAAGCAAGACACCTGTAGGGAACATGTTCTTCTTTCCTCCTTTGGACCAAGAGTTGGAGAGTCAGCAACTATCAATAATGCAAACCAGAAAACATCACATGAAAATGAATCAGAAACCACAAAGTGGCAGATGTAAGAAACAAGCTGGTGAAAAGGGTTATAAACCTGGGAGTCAGAAGAGTCAAAAACGAGACAGTGAGAAGAGTCAAAAACGAGACATTGGGAAGGGTCAAGCATCAGACAGTAATCTAATCGGAAAACAGAAACGCCACGAAAGATTTTTACTGGAACGTAATCTTATAAAGCTGCAAGAGAAGTCCAACAATGATAATGCAAGAGACATTGAGAACTACCTTGTTGCGAGGGAAAAATTAAAGCTGTTGGAACTTAAAGATTTAGACGCCATTAAAATTAGAGCAAAAGCTCAATTTTTAGAAGAGAAGGAACGGAGCACCCGATATTTCTTTTCACTTGAGAAAAGCTGTAAAGCGCATCAAACGCTTCATGTCTTGACAAAAGATAACCTTGATACCGCCTCAGAGCCACAAGATTTATTGAAGGAAAAAAATTAAATTCTACAAGTAATCTTCACTGCTTAAGCCTGTGATGCACATGCAAGAAATGAATTTCTGAACTGTACCATTCCAAAAATTATCTCACGATGCACGTATGTCATGTGAAGGTCTTATTACAGAGGAGGAGTTAAGCGAGGCTGTGAAGGCTATGGAATGCAACAAATCACCTGGCTGTGATGGCCTGATGATGAACTTCTGTAAGGATTTTTCGCCTATTCTTGGTGAGAGTCTAACTTCTGTTTACAATAATGCTTTCGAGAACGGATGTTTTACTGTATCACAGAGGCATGGAATGATTACTTTATTGTTTAAGAAAGGAGATCGCACGCTTTTAAAGAACTGGCAGCCAGTAACTTTACTTAATACTGACTATAAGATCTTGACAAAGGCGCTGGTAAACAGACTACATCAAGAACTCTGACCAAGCTGCTTCCATCAAAGGGAGGACCATAAATGATAACACTCAACTTTAAAACGATGCTATATCCTATGTAAATGAGAAAACAATAATCTAGCCTTCATCAGTGTGGACCAAATGAAGGCATTTGACTGAGTTTCACACGATTTTTTATTTGTTTGCCTTGAACGCTTTGGTTCGGACCCAACTTCATCAACTGGATCAAATTAATATATCACGATGTCTCAAGCTCAGTCAAGACAAATGGGTAGCTCACTGCGTTTATTAATCTGGGACAAGGCCTTTGACAGGGCTGTGCCTTATCTATGCCACTCTTATGTGCTCACTGCAGAGACAATAGCAATTAACATTCGCAAAAATCCTAGAATCCATGGTATTAACATCCACCTGGCTCCGAGGATGAGTTAAAACTCTCTCAATATGCAGACAAAGCGACTTTATTGCTGTCTGACGACGTTTCAATCAATGAGGCTTTTATCACATTTGATATATATGAACGTGCTTCTGGTGCACGAATAAACAAAGGAAAATGCAAGGGGCTTTGGTGGGGTGCTTTTAGGGAGTGCACAGATCAACCTCATGGCTTCAATGGTTTAATGACTATATACCTGAGAAAATACTCGGCCTTTTCTTTGCTAACGCGGACTGTACAAGAATAAATTGGGAAGTTAAAATACAAAAGATAAATAACATCATTGCTGCCTGGTGCCACAGAGATTTGAGCTGCAAAGGAAAAGCGCTCGTCCTTAACGGCCTCCAGGCCTCAACATTATAGTACAACACCACTTCATTACCGATGCCTGCTTGGGCAATATCAAAGATCGAAAAATCACTTTATGATTTCTTTTGGAATTACAAAAGTCATCTTACTACAAAGAACATCCTGACTCTTCTCCTAAAGGAAGGTGGTTTCAACATCCCTCGTTTAGGGTCAAAGATCCTAAGTTTACGTCTGAACACTCTAAGGAGACTCCTCTCTGAAGAAAAAGCACACTGGAAACATTTCACCTCATATTTTCTACGAACCTCTAATGTGCATCTTGGAAAAATGTCTCTCACACTGGATTATTCGTTGCAGCGTATAGACCGGGACATACCCAGCTTTCATAAGGAGCTGCTAACGACTTGGCACCGACATAAAGATCACCAGGTGCAGACCAGATCCCCTGAGTCTGTCACTGATATTCTAAATGAGCCTCTGTTCCTGAATCCTTTAATTACGACTGACGACAAGCCCCTAATCTTTACAGATTGGATTGCAGCAGGATTCACCCGGATCAGGGACATCTGTTACGAAGTTATTCCCGGTTACCTCCCTGTTTCAGCTACACATGATATGCTCACAGACAGCAAGCCACACACCTTAGCTAAAAAAATCAGAAGAACCAAGAGAGCTATTTTCCGCCTTTCCCCCACCGAAAAGTACCTGTTCTCGTTTGATCTCTGAAGTCAAGTCCTGTTGAGAGGTGTCAGTACCTGACTGGGTGACCATCTTCACAAAAAGACTCTTCACAAAAGGGTTGCACTCGCCTGCACGTCATTGATCGCTCAGGGTTCAAAACGCTTTCATCTTCCCAACAAGTTGGCAGCTCATCAGAGCTGTTTGCTCTTTGATTGCAGCGCTACCCCACAGACCACCTCACTAGGTGTTATCTTCTGAGTGTGGCTTTGATGACTGACTTCTATTGAATTCCCCTATTGCGATCTGAAGGCTTAGCCAGTCTTCGAATCCTCCTCGTTAGGTAGCCCAGTTGTAATTGCATTTTCATCACGACTGCAATTCCAAGGCCTTCCCTTCTAAGACACTCAGTTGAGAGTCCAAGCAACTGAGCAATTTTTCACCTGTTTTCTTTCGTCTACAACCACAACACAGGGGAAAGTACCGGTTCTCCTGTGCTCTCTCATGGTCTCTATGGTATCCTTGGCTTTTTTTTGTCCATCGGTGTCTGAATTTCATTATTGTGATTGTTAATTAAAGAAATCTCTCTTGTGTTAGTAATTTATTTCGCGAGATTACGTCCGTGAATTGCTGAGTTCATAGAAAGTTGTGAATACTTTCCGTGAAGCCAATATGGCGGGCCGGAAGGGTCGAAGTGTCACCTTTAAAGTGCCATATGAAGTTAGTTCCATCGTCAACTTGAGAGATATTCGTACTGCGATTGAACGAGTTATTGAATCTGATATTATAGTATTTCAAAACCTGGGATCAGGCGAGTATCTTGTCGAGTTGAGTGCTCTAAATGACGCTGAGAGTCTAATAAAAGAAGGTTTTTGAACTTGAAGACTCACATGTCATCTGTCATCTGCCTCATGGGCAATCTGTTAATGTTAGCATCATGGGTTTACGATCATACATCGCCGACAAAGAAGTTAAAGAAGTGTTAAGTCAGTACGGAGGAAATTAAAGGAGAAGTTGTTCGTCTGAAATATAAAGCGGATTACGAGTTGGCTGGATTCCAAATGGAAATGGCTTAGTAAAGATGTGTTTGAGCAAGAAATCTATTCCATATTCACTCTGTATTGGAGGTGAGTGGTGTCAAGTTATTCATAATGACCAACAACCAATTTGCAGCGAGTGTCAGGAGCTAGGTCATACGAGGAAGAGATGCCCAGAAATAATATGTATAATTTGTAAAGAAAAATGACACATCTTATAATTGTGAGAAGAGAAATGTTCAGAAGGGATCAGAGGATTCAGAGGAACAAGCTCGTAAATTGTCAACTGAAGAACGGAGAGAATCTGTGAATATTGACGCTAATGAAGCTAGTGAAAGTTGGCCTTCTTTAAGCACAGAAACAAAAACGAATTTAACTACAACCGATCAAGCAAAACGCAATAACAATAATAATGCCGAAGCCATGGAAACACAACACTCTGCATAAGGATGTAAAAGACAGTTTTCAGGTGACTCTGATTCAGATAACAACGCAGAGAGTCGCCGAGCAAAGATCAACCTGGTTCCTAATTTGAGTAATGCAAGATCAAAAACTAAAGATAAAAGTTCCAAAGATTCTCGCAGATAATAATTATTCATTCTTCAATTGACACTGAATATGGCTTGTTTACGTTCTACACGTTCTTTCCTTCTTATTGCACCAATGACTATCTGGCTAGTGTTAACGGTCAAGGTCTTCGTTTTCCTCACAGACGAAACTTGGCCTTTTTGTTCTTCAACAGGAATAAATTTGACATTGTTTTCATACAAGAAACTCATTTTACAAGTGAAATGCAAATTCAACGCGAGTGGGAGTGTGACACTTTTTTAATCCATGGGACAAGCTCAGTGTGAGCTGTTGCAATATTGTTTTCATGGCACCTACAATACAAAGTTATACAAACGCGACGTGATAATGAAGGACGAATCTTAAACATTCTATAGAATATGGAAGAACACACAATGAATATTGTCAACGCATACGTGCCCTCTTCAGTTACTGAGAGGGGAACTTTCTTTTCTGATCTGGAACAATTTTTATCACGAGATTACGCTAACATCATTGGTGGTGACTTTAATTGTATCTTGAACACACGAAAAGACAAATTCGGAGGAAATAGAGACGCCAGACAAAGTGCTTCAGGCTTCTTATGAGCAATAAACGGTCGTTATGATTTAATGGATGTTTGGAGGGACTGCAATAAATACCAACGTAACTATACATGGAGTGGACAAAACCAGACAGAAAATTCACTCATAAGAACACGCGTTGATTTCATTTAAGCCGTTCATTACGTCTACCGACATTAGACCTTATGTGCATCCTGACCACGACTGCATAAGCTTAATATTCGATTTAGAGAAAGTAAAAATGGGCCCAGGCTACTGGCATTTTAATAATGAATTACTAACTGATGCTGTTTTCCAAGCGGAGATTGAAGAATTCTGGGCGGAATGGAAGCACAAATTCAAAGAGTTTGGAGATCCACTCCAATGTTGAGACAAAGCAAAGCAGAATTTTAAGAGTATAGCCATCAGGTGTGCAAAGATAAGACATAAAGTACAGTGTCGTAAGCAGTTTCAACTGGAGAACAAGCTAAGGCGTACACAGGAGTTAGCGAAAAATGGAACGACTCATGATTGTAATTGTAATTGTAATTGCACGAATTGGACACTCCCCTTGGGGCTTTTCAGGACCAATTTTACAATGTTTTCTCAGGCTATTTGGTGAGATCGGACGTCAGCTTATATAAGGCGCCTCAGGCTGCCGCTATCAGTCCATTATTGATCTCAACCGCCCGACCCATACATGTAGAGATAGACCACGACACCGGGAACTACTTCCCCTACTCTTTTCGACAAGTGCGTGGGTTCTTCAACGTCCCCTGCTAACCATGAAACACTGAAGATGCAGGAGACGGGGCCTACGGTTTATAGTCGTTATCCGAGAAGACTTGAATGTCTAACCATTTGAAGATATAATTACAAAGGCAGCACATTCTCCTCAGTTATTTTAAGACCCTGAGTGTTGGTCCGATCTAGGGCTCGAACCCTCGACCTCCTGCACAGCAGACTGACGCCCTACCAACTGAGCTAACCAGGCGGCGGTAATGATATCGAGCAATATATTCTGGCAAAGGAAAATCTTAAGCAACTGGATTTAAAGGAACTTGAGAGCTACAAGATTCGAGCAAAGGCTCAGTTTATGGAAGAAGGAGAAAAAAAGCACATGTTACTTCCTCTCGTTAGAAAAGAGCCGTAAAACAAATCAAACTATCCGTGTCCTTACCAAGGACAACTTGGGTACTGTAACGGAGATACAAGACCTGCTCTCTGAAACATGTACTTTGTATGAAAATCTTTATTCCGCAGAGGAGTGTGATGAGAATGAACAAGATAGTTTCCTAATTGAGGAGCTCCCACGTCTTAATGATAATGACCGTAAAGTTTATGAAGGCTACATCACAGAGAAAGAACTGCGAAAGGCTGTGATATCAATGGAAAATGATAAGTCGCCTGAAATAGATGGTGTTACAACCAATTTTTAAAGGCATTTCTTGCTTTTGATTGCCAATAGTATCACACAAGTATACAATTATTAAATAACAATATATAATTATAATAAGAACCTTCCCACAATCCTTTGCAGCTGGAAAATCGTCAATCCCAAATAACTTGGTCAGTTTGAGGGCAGCAAGACCCCCACGTTGTCTAGAAATAAGTCTTACCATAAACTAATAATTGTACAAGACTTAGGGCGATGACGTCATTGGTCACGTGACTTTGCTCTGAAGTGCGTTTTTGCCCACTGTGACAAAATTATTTTGTTATTGAAAAAGCAGTCGACGTGGTTTAAAGCACAATGGTGTGAGCCATTTCCGACTGCTGGGGTACCGAACAAAATATAAATATTAAGGGAGCTATGTACAATTTTCAAAAAGTGGGAGTCTGGGTACAAGTGCTCTCTCGCGTTGCTTTAAACGCGAGGAAACAAAAACTTGGATATGGGTGGATATTTTTATGAAATTTACATTTTTGCTATTTTTAATGCTGTGACGTCATCGGTCACGTGACCAAAACGGGCCAAATTTTAATATTTGTTCTAAAAGTTTACTAGAACCTTTCTCCAAGAATATTTTTAAGCGAAGTTGTAGTTTAATAAGTAGTGTTTTAGAAAATGGCCATGATTACTTTTTCCTAAAAAAGTGCGGCAGTAGAAAATCTAACTGAAAAGTTTGTCAGCTTCCTGCTCAACGACCATTTGAGCTAGCAACGAAAGAAAATTTTGCCAAAGGCCTGAGTGTATGCCCTCAATGAAGGACGTTGTCAGTTTTTTCAAATTTTAATTGGTTTAGGAGGAGAGCGATGTTTTTTCTTGAAACGAAATGAGTGAGGCCTGGGAGAAAGTAAAGCTGCTGCCCATCCCCCACTCCGTTGGGATCTTCCCAGCGGATTCCTGGTCGTACGTAATGCGGGCTCTTAAAAAAATAACATTCAAAATGGCGCCGACTGGCAATGAAGTGGAGTGGACAGTGGAGTGAGTTTTGAGTTACATAGGATAGTTTTGTTGCTGTTCTTCCTAATTAACGCGGCCAAAACGAATCCCCAAACACAGAATTTATGTCCTTTATTTGTATGCCGAATGAAGAGGAATATGAAATGAGCAGAAACTTTGCAGACGTTTCGCAAACAATAACTGTTCTAACAGAAATTTACTGGGACCTGAGGTCTAAGGTAAGCGTTTCTTGTCGTACAATGATCTGATTTTATTTTGAAGACTGGTTTAAGCTTATGTCTTTGATGATAATCGTGTGTGAAGCTTCGTATAAGTGCTACCGATAGAATCGTGCTGAAACTTAGCAAACTGGAATTTAGCTGATGGACAAATCACTGACCCCCAGTCCAGGGACTACCCGAATGGACTACTTAAATGGACTACCCCTAAAATGGACTAGCCCTAAAAATAATATTCCAAATGAGTACTATATGATGTTCTTAGCTGCTGGTATACTTAAATTACACATATATACATTTAACTTCCGGTTATGTTCATCCTGTACATGTACAGCCTCTAGCCACCATTTTGTATAATTGTACTTAAAATAAACAATTGCTAAGCACAGAATGGTACGAAAAGTGTAGAAACGCAAACCAGATTTCATCATTACATTGTCAATGGCTGTTTTCAATATGAGGTAAACATAATAACTTCAAAAACCATTGAAATGTGAGCGAGGAACCCAGTCTGATATTTGATTTAGGAATAGCACATTAGTTAAATGTAAATGTCACAGAGTGGTTTTCAGTTTTACTCCATGCCATTCAGTCAGCCACTACACTGCTTTAGCTAAAAGATGATATGAAGGTGATGACAAGAGTGATGGCTGAATAGTTAACCCTTCCAGGAACCATGATAAAGTAACAAGGTAGTCAGAACATTCAGATCTTTTCCATATATTAATACCCCTAATTGTTCCAAAATAATTTGCAAGAGAACAGCCTGAATCTGAAATGTTTACAATGCAATTGAGAAAACACTGGTTGCTGGTGTAAAATAATTTAGTAGAATTTAAGCCATTTGCAGTGGCAGGTCCGATCCAAGGGTCATTCAAAAGGCATTCAAAAGCAGAAGGGGAAATTTGGTCCTTTCAAAGGTCATTACAATAATTTCAACTGTAAAGTAGGGTGCAGTGGGTGCTGCAATATTAGAACTGGTTCTAGCTTTGTATGTTGCAGAGCAATAAAAAACATAATTTCATTGTAGACATAAAAATAATGAGCTATAAGTCAGCTATCCTGAGGCTGAAACATTGTAAACAATCCACAACACCTAACTTGTCCAACTTAAGTCATACATGTAGTAATACTAATCAAGGAAGAATCTACTTGTCTGTTTTGTGTTCAGTGATCCAGAACAAAGAAAGCAAAGTGTAGCATCTTACAACTTTGCATGGTACTCATTTGGAATATTATTTTTAGGGACTGTCCATTTTACGGTAGTCCATTTAGGTAGTCCATTGGGGGTAGTCCATGGACTGGGGGTCAGTGTTTTGTCCATCACCTGGAATTTAAGTCGACTCGGAGGAAGAAAATAGATTTTGGGAACGAGTTGACAGTGTTACAGCTGTAAATGAGTCTTCGTCGAGTCGTGTGTACGTAATACAGGCCATCTGATAGGGTGCGGAAAAAAATGGAAAATTATGCGGAAATTTTACGCAATATTATGCGAAAGAAAGTGACGATTTATGCGGAAAAGACGCTAGATTATGCGGAAATTTGTAAAGTTAATAAAGTTGTTCCCTTGGCTTTTTCCAACGTATAAAATACACATTAACGTTTTACCGAGAATTCCAGTCCTTTATTTCAAGTCTGACCTTTTGCTGCCGTTCATGGACAGGTATTTCTTCGTTCAACGCAGTTTTCTGTAGACAGTACGTAGTTTACGTTGCTGAGTTTGTCCGAAGCTTAGTAACCAGGCATTAAATTGGATGAGGAAAACTAGACACCAGAGCCAAAACTAGAACCCAGTCCCATCACTAGAAGATGCATGGAACGCCTGGAGGTTTAATATTGTTTACGAACAAAAAGGCGCGTTTTCGTCGCTGTTTTGGCTGAATAACTTCTTCAAAATGATCAATCTCTTCGTTATTTTTGTTTTTT
>JAHPZR010049480.1:12500-15040 GCA_019787425.1 Platygyra sinensis | reverse complement strand
GGATATTAGCGTAAGAAACAAGGAGCCCGTAACAATGAATCCGTACACCAAAAGCGTTGTGTAGCTCTTCTGTTGTTCAAATGGCATCTCAGTCATCCGAGACAGCCACCAGAAGGACGCTATCAAGAACACTGTAAAATAGAACCGTATGAAGACAAATCATATATGGCTTTTGGCCAGGTCGAGCGGAAAAATGCTACCAACAGGAAAGAAAGAATAACTAAACGACGCAAATGTTTTTGTGCTTTTTCAAAGCTGAATTGGGGAGGGTTAAGTGTTTCCAAGATTAAATTTCAACTTAAAACTATGTTTGAATAAGATGCTCATTATTTATAAAGGGATTGAATTACAAAAAAACGCTTTAATTCTATTCCTTCAACAGAAAGAGAGGTTCTTGGTCTAAAAGAAGAAAGTCCAACTTGTGATCGTCCAGGTACAATTTGGATGGCCCAACCACCAAACTATCGCTCAGTTCTGAAATTATTTAGTCTGGCAACCTAAAAGTGAACCTAGCTCGTTCAATGACGTTATTCTGTACTGTTCTTGGGTAACTCAGAATTCTTGTTGTTAGAGCAACTGAACTTAATCCTCTCTATTTATTCACTATATGGAAGTCGCCATTCCACCTTACCGTATAACTATGAAGTATTTACTTGATAAATGTTGCAATGAATAGACGCAGAAAACCTCACATTTTTGAAAACTCTTGACAAGTATGTTTGCTTTAAGTGATGTGTTCAAGGTTTCCAGTGTGTTACTTCCATTAGTATAAATGATTAAACGGTGCTAGCTGCAACTTTTGTCGTAAATTAGAAGAGGTCCTCACACTGTGGTAGTAGACAATACATTACACTTTTCTTAACTTCATAATGCAGAGAATGACATACACTAAAATTACTGCTCACCCTGAACAGTTGCGAAGAAAACTGTAAGACTGCCTATTAAAGCCGTTGGGAGTGCAGCTCTTAAGTATTTCCAGTACAACCACAACTTGACGGTGCCAACCATCCTGTCCTCCGCTTCATCCTCCAGATCAACTCTGTCATGGTGTTCTCTGTCGGAATTCATCGAATTCAAGGTATCTTCAATGAACACTGAAGACCTCTCGTTATTGTTTTGCTCGCCATTAAAATCTTTGTTTTCCTGAGATACAAAGCAACCAGCAACTTGGCTGTCCTCTCCTATTCGACTGTACATCCTTCACAGACAACGGAGCCATTCCTCAGGACAACAACGCTGTCTGTTTCTTTCAAAAACTGTAACTGATGAGTGACCAGAATACGCATCCGCCCGTGTAAGAAATCCTTGATGCATCTATCAAACAAGTGTTTACCGACTTTGGCATCCACTGCGCTGAGTGGATCATCCAATAAATAGATGTCTGCATCGGAGTAGATTGCACGTGCCAGACTAACTCGTGCACGCTGACCACCACTTAGGATCACTCCACGTTGTCCAATCTCAGTTAAATCACGTTTCGTAAAGCTTGCTATATCTTTCTCCCAAGTCACAAACTTCGATAACCTTCTTGAACTTTTGCTCATGGAACTCTTTACCGAAAACGACGTTGTCTCGTACAGTACCAGAATAGACCCATGGGGTTTGGGAGACAAAAGCTATTTTTCCAATACAAGAAATTTTACCAGAGGAGATTGGGATTTCACCTAAGATGGTCATCAGCAATGATGTTTTGCCGCTTCCAACTGGCCCTGTTATTCCCAGAAGTTGCCCGTTAGTAGCTTTCAGTGATACATTATCTAAAGCAGGAAGTTCTGACGCATGGCTCCAAACACAGGTAACCTTCTCAAGAGATACCTGTGATTTGATATCCTGACATGTTTGGTTCAGTTTCTGAACACTGAGCAAAGCCGGTTTTCCATTTCGAAAGCTCTCGATTCTAATAAATTGGGGTTTATACTTTCTTCCTTTGAAGTAGACATCTAAAGTAGAAGGATGGTCTTCGTGATCCATTTTGCGTGTTAACAACATGGATTTCTTTTCTATTAAGTTCTGCATCCTTTTGCAGGCAGTTCTTGCATCAGCAATGTAGCGTAATGAATCTGCTATAAAGATGGTGACTACCAGCTTTATGTTCGCTAAAAGAGTAAGCAATGTAAAGACTTTAAACGACGTCAGCGAACCCTCTGTGAAAAGCAGAGTCGTGACTGAAATGAATCCTGCCATGGCTGAGCTTGAGAAGAACAGTGCGTAGATACTGGAGACTATGAACCCTCGGATACGAATAAGTGAGATTTCCTGTCTGTCAAAACGAGAATTGAAACGCGTTCGGTTAATAATACAATATCTTCAACTGATCTCAAAGACGTATACGTGAAAATATAGAATTCCGCAGCCAGGATGAAACATAGTAAAAATTTAAAAACGACCTCTGGCTGAAATGATTAAAAACTGCGGCCAAAGGTTCTAAGATTGCTAATCACGCCCGGTCCAACAACCACGCCATTGATTTTGAAAACGCGTTAATTATTGACAAAGGCACGTTTAGAACCAGAAAAACATTAGAAGCGTGGCATACCTAA
>JAHPZR010049480.1:0-7500 GCA_019787425.1 Platygyra sinensis | reverse complement strand
GACCTGTCAGTGAAGTCCTCTAAAAGTTTAAAAGGAAAAACATGAACGCGGCTTTCGGCAGAATTTAAGGTCTCGCTCTGTAGGTACTCTGATCGACAGTTTTTCCGGCAAGGAGACTGGCAACTAAATTTGGAAATCTTTTTGCAAGTATCTAGCCACTCAGATCACATGCCTTCAGAACCGCCTTTTTCAGTTGCACAGTCCATATCGGCTAGGAGGGACGGGAGGCTTTAAGGACAGCAATAACGCTGCAACTCCGATGGTGCGCTTACCTGTTTTTTTTTTTTTGTCTTTTGGTAAACAGTAGGGCATGTGAGATGTAAGGATAGGAACCATATTTGTACATGAAATAACCAAAAAAAAAGTAATTCTTGGCAACCAGTTTCATTTCTCCTGAAAGTTATATTTTCTTTCTTAAAAAAAGAAACGAAATGCACTCTTGACACAGCAAGCCGCTTCTTTTCCGAAATGAAACAAATGAAATCTATGCTCTTTCAAATTGCGTTTAGTTCAAGTATTAACAGTCTCATTATTATATACTTTTTTAGTTTGTTGCTTCCATGAATCCCACTTGTTTATGTTTTTCTAATTAATTTATATTAATGTGCGCGTAAGCGATAATTGCAGAGCAATTCTGCAATGGCCCAAGGCTATAGCGTTTTGAAAGCGCTGCGCCAAATGAACGTGTTCTCTCCGTTGGACCACTCCTGTAATGAAAACCAATAACTGCTTGTAATCAGGCATTAATAGAATCTGTTTCTGACACAACCGTCTTATAGTTCGTTCCGTCTCCTCACAACAAGCAAAAGACACAAAACGGCAGACGAATTAATTAAAATATCAATCGTGTTTAGTTTCTTGCATAAGACAAACCAGTTTCGTTATTTGGCTACAGAGGACTTTCGATGAATTCAGCTAGAAATACTTCTTAGTGGACCGTATGTTTGGTAAGGTTACAAACATCAAACGAAAAGGACGAGAACAGTGGACAAACACGAGAACAATATTCCCAGGCAGTGCTAATAAGCGGCAATGACTGCTTTAATTTCACTGATACGCAGTTGTGCTTGTAACTGTTCTGGTGGTGCACATTTTAGACACTTTAGCCCCGGACTTTAGCTCAAACAGGAAAGGATAAAAAACGTTATACTTCAAGCCAGACATAAGTTTAAATTGTGTCAAGCGAAAAAAAAGCATTGATTCGAAATACTACTTTTGTGGTATGAAGTTTCAGTGTAGATCATAATTAACGAGAGATGACTAGTTCTGTCGACCGCATGTATACACCGTATTTGATGGTCTGACACGATACGCACTACAGTGCATTTGATCTCATATGCATGTTTTGCGCGTTCTCTTGACCTTATGTGATAAAATGGCGCACTATGGTGGAATTATAATTGCCGTTATAGTAAGTTATGCTCGGTAGTTAAAACCGGCTGCCTTGCCCAGGCAGTAATCCTGAAGCTGAACTGACTTTACAAACCTCCATCAACCCGTAAAGCCACTTTTTACTATCTGAGTAGTGAGGCTGCAGCTAATGATAAGTCGCATGAATTAAAATATAACATAACAAACTGATCGTCACTTACCTTCCTAACCGTCTCAGTGATATTTATCTTAAACAAGAAGTTCCAGTCAAATGAGCTTTTGGTCGGATGATTGTGTAAATAGAGTGTCTTCACATGACGTCACGGGGGCCATGTTGGAGGAGTAAACAAAGAAACGGCGGCCATGTCGGAGGAGTGAAATATTCTTTTGGGAATTGAACTCTATTTTTATGCAAATTCCTCCTTTTGTTTCATTATGCAAATATGGCTTCTGCTCACATGAGCGAACACACTCTATAGCCTGCAGCCCTGTAACAAGCCTGGATAATTTGCATGCTGCATGCTGATATGTACAAGTAGGTCACGCGATTTTACTGCACCCGAGGCGATTATAGGTAACACAAGTAAGGTTTTAAATAATATGCTCAAACTTTTTCACTATTATGCCAATGCTCAAAAATCGCAATATAATATAATGCTTGAAAGGCATCACTATTATGCTCCACTATGCTCACTCTCGTTTTTTAGGGATCTTACGCAAAACACGACGGCAACGAGAGCGTGGCCAAACAATGGGCTTGAAGAGCAAAACAATAGCTGCGCACGTGCGTTACAATTCTTGGTACATTTTTTTGCCATCTTCTGCAAAACAGCAACGTGAAATGACCAAATTCTGCGTTGTTTGGAGAACGTGAACCACAACTGCTAATTTTTCGTATTTCTATTTGGAACTAAACGCATTCGTAGCATATTCAGATTTCAGATTTCAGATTTTTTATTATTGTGCACTATTTACAAAGCAGGGGCAAGTTTTAATACCAACAAACACACTGGATAAATCTCAACAACTGAGAAATTCCAAAGTTAAATAGAAACACATTTTTTACTAGGCGTCGTCCTCGCCGTCGCCGTCGTATATCCGTAAGGTCCCTAATGAAGCATGAGGGACGCCTCATTGTGTTCCCTTATCAGTTATTGCGGAAAAAAGGGCCCTTATGATGAAAAACTCGCTCTGATACAGCAGAAGAGGGTTAACAACTGGGCTGAATTAGCAAAACCTGTTGGCACTTGCTGGGTGCACCGTGTAGGCCCCCAACAATCTATCAGTTTTTGCCACAATTATATTCCTGCAAAACTCTTCATTTTTTCCCCTCACTATTATGAGTGCTCAAGATAATACACGCATCATATGAAAAATCCCAAGCACATGGCCGTCTTCTACTAAGGTCAACCGGTTGTTTCAAATTGGAGCTGATCTTTGCGTTCTCGAAGTGTATGTAAAATTTGAATAAGATGAAGGTTTAATCGACTAGCAGATCTATACTGAAGTAACGATTACATTATTCGCTCTCAATTTCTATGGACGATAGCTGGCGAGGGCGCACACGGCAAAAAATCCCGAGCCAGTATTTAGCTCAAAATTGGAAACGGTGTTCTCACTCTAAAAACAATCAAATGTTTCTGTCCACATTAAGCAGGATAATTTGAAAACGCAACAATCACCGCTCATTTTCGATTTGTTTCTCAAGAAAACTCGGGCAAAGAAATCACACGAATATCGCGACGTCAGATCGTTTCCGAAAAGCTCAGTCCGTTTTTAAAATGTTATCCCTCCACACTAAACAGAGAGCCGGGTTTTTCAAATTCCTCCGGTTTGAAGAGCGTTTCCGAAAGGTTCCGTTTTGTAGAAGGATTAGAGTGGACGGTACGCCTAACCGTAGAAATAAAGCTCCTTTGTCCCGCCGGGTAGTGTGGACAGGACCTTTTTCGTTCGTATGTCTTGAATAAGTAGTTTGTAAGATGTCGGTAGTTGTTGAAATCTGCTGAAAGGTAATTTCTCTAAGTTGGTGTAGCAGCTGCCTGACTCAGTGGCTAAATGTAGTTGATGTCAGTGCTACAAAAACGCCACTGCTCGCCAAACGCTTCAGTACTCCAAAAACTCTCCATTTTAGGCCGAGCGTTAAATTTAAATTTGCACACATTCATACGTATTAATTGCGCTCCCTGAATAGGGCTTTTCAGCAGCAATATTTAAATAACAAAAAGACTAACTTAAAAATAAAATAAATGAAAATTTTACATAAATTAGAAATAATTTTAAAATATGATGAGATGAAAGATAAAATTAAAAATTAAATGCAATGTTTTACAATAAATTATTTAAAAACAGTTCATATACATTCTTTCTGAAAGTCCTCGGTGAAGGGGTTAACTTTAGTTCCAGGGGGAGCGAGTTGTAAACTTTTGCTCCTCGAAAGGCAAGTGACCTCTGGTCAGTGGAAAGCCGACAGTGTGGTAAGTCGAGATCATTGTTATCAACAGATCTAAGTTGTCTGTTATGAACTTGTGACCTATATACAAATTGTCTGGAATTTTTGTCGTTGTCTGGAATCCTTGCACAAAATGGCAGCACCCGACTGCCCGATGCAGAGAATAACAAATTTACTCCCAAGGTGACACAACGTACTTTGAAATGAAGTCAGTAATTTGAACTGAAACACAGATGAAACGGAGATGTGATCATAGCAGTTATAATCGCAATTTAAGCAATGCAAATTGTAGCCCGAAAACATTTTTAGTTTAGGGCTTCAAAGAGATTAGAACCCATGACCACTGCTCCAGTGCTCTACCAACTGAGCTATGAAGACCCATATGTTGGGAGCAAACCAATTTATCTAGTTCATCTTTACCCGTGACGGAAATGAGACGTGAAGAGAAGGTCATTTGAACCGCAAAAATACAGATGAATTATGTGATCGTCGCCGAGTTGTAATGGCAATTTAACCAATTGCAAATTTTAGTCCGAAAAAAATTCTCAATTTCTTAATTTGCGATTACCACTGTGATGATCACATCTCCATTACAACGTACTTTGCAATGCAATAAAAATCGTAAGTTTGTCTCTGTAATTATTCTAATATATTCTTTTCCAAAGCTTCACCATTTCATCGGTCAAAGACTCGAAAATTTTGCACGACTAAGTTTTTGGCATGAGCATTAAGGGACTTTCTCGCTTTTTTCCTGAACCATATGAAACTGAGCAGTCACAGACTATGGTTTGGCTAAGGAAAATGACTGATGCTGAATTTTCGCGAAAGATACATTTACATCGATGGATTCACACACTGAATTTATTGGTACCCTTTATTCCGTGGCATTTCCTGTTCGTCACAAAGGATTTATCCTGATCCCGGACATCCCATTATTCTTTTATAAACATAGGAATTGCGTGCTGCATAAGAACATAAAGAAACTCAAATAAAAAATTAAAAGCACATTAATATAAGGTGCGTATAAGAATTCTACCTAACTTCATGGGAGTGGTAAATAGTATAAGCTGGCATAATACATGGCGTGATTACACTCTTTTTTTATAAGAATATCGAGGCTGAAATTTGCTAAATTTTAAGAATATTTTAAGAATAAAGCCGAGGCTGAGATTTTGAAAAGGATAGATATAATTTTGTGTTGAAAAATCTGTAAATACAATACAATTTTATGTTTTTAACATAACCGTATAAAATTATTCCTTTCTCTGAACGGCGAAACTAGTCAACAAAACGAAAAATGTTTATCTTTAATCTCGAACTCCTTCAGACGCTCAAGAATGCGAAAAGGCGGATGGAGACTTTGACTGCAACGCCGACGGCATCCTCCTCCACGTGTAGCAGCGATTTCCCGGAAATCGAACCGGAAGAGAACGAACTTCAAAGTTCAGCCGCTGTGCTGGCTGAAAACAGCTCCCCAGGATTCGATGAAAACGACACAGATAGTGTCAATGAACTGCATGAATTGGTAAGAAAATTTTTGAAGTTATTTAAACGTGTTCACGTTTTGATTTTTCTTAACCGTGGTTTAAAGTGCAATGCTACAGGTCAACTAGACTCTGTGTAATGTGTAATGTGTAATGTCGCGAGTGAGAGGACAAACATACATGTCCCCTTTACATTGCTTTATTGCTCCCTCTCAAAGCTGTTCTATGGCTTTGTAACGGTCAAACTGGCACGGCGAATTTATGTCGAATATATCATCTTTTAGGCTTCTTTTAGATTCTATTTTTGGTCAGGTAGTTTGAACTATCTTGTATTTTCATTCAACTCCTTTCTTATAAGTTAACATAATAATATGCTCTCTCTTCTTGACCTATAAAACTCCCACTTTCGATGTCCAGAATTTCCCGTAAATTCCAGCATTATCTGGTCGACTGGACCTGAATGGAAAGTTGTCCAAATTTTTCCAAACTTACAAAGCTTCTCTTCCTCCAGAATTTCTGAAGTTTTCGGTTGAACCTTCTTATTTCTTTATTTTACAACATGTATACATTATACAGTTCCCAGGAAATTTCTGTACCCTTCCCTGCCTCTCTAAAACTGTAGGGTCAGAATACGTGGAGGATATCTACCAGACATATCTTGTTGCCCAAGAGAAAAGCCAGCTGGAGGTTGCTATGTAGGAATTGAGTGCTATTGAGTGCTATGAATCCCCCACCTATGAATACAAAGGCAAGCAAGGGAGGAGGCTATAATGAAAAGGACAGAAAGGAAAGGAAAGACAGTCAAAGATGTCCCCCAAACAACATCTGGTAATTGTAATAAATTGTAATATAGAGACATAAGGTTCAATCAAGGCTGGTTACTGGGGTGAGTGTGCTGTGGGCATGTCACTTTAACAGTACCAGTCTCTCTGAACCGCAATTTATAAGGTCAAACCCTTATGGACTTAAATAGACATCCCATCAAAGGGGACAATACTCCTGCTAGCTTCATGCTATAGAAAATGACATGAATTTTGACTGCGTCAGCTGCTCAAGGCCAAATTGCTACTTTCATTACCTTATAAAATTAACATAATGTTGGAATTCCTGTTGCGCTTAAACTGTCAAACAAACGTTCAAGATTTCCTTAACCTATTTAGCATCCCTGAATCACAATAAATCTTATGGCTTATAAACCACCATCATTTGCTTTAGTTCCAGAGACCGAAATACAGCAGCAGCCAAAGACCAGTAAAAGAAAGCCCCGTTACTGTACTGCATGCAAGCAGCCGATGAAAGGACACAGAAATGTGACCACATGCCCTAAAAATCAATTGCGAGAGTAACAAGTCTGATTTACATTAAGCAGAGCAAAATTGTATTCTGTAGAATTGTACTGTAGAATGTAGCAGTTCTCTTGTTGACTGCATTCTCAGCATTTTTGTCCGGCAACATATTGGGGAGGGGAAGGGGGCGGGATGGGAATAATACTAAGTCATAGTGTTTTGAAAAATTTACCAGACCTACAGTTCACTTAGCTTTAAACAGTGCTCCAATTTTATTTGACTTAAACAATTATCATTGATAAGCTATTCATCAGTCAGCGTCTTCAGTTTCAAATCCAGCATATGCAGATTTCTCTGGAAATGTTTTTCTGATGGAACGGTAGCTACATGCAGGCAAAGGTATCCGTCTTCCACCCAACACTCGCCTGCAGCTTGTGTTCCCACAGCAATTCTCGTTTTCCCAAAACTTCTACTCATGTTTGCAGTTTCTACAACTTGATAGTAACACAGTACATGTTTTCTATTTCTGAAACAATAAATTGCTATCTCATATGGCAAAATGATCTCAACTCTCCAGTGAAATTGTTGAGTTTGTATGTAATGTACATGGGATGTGTGGGGTGGGGGGAAGGGGGGGTGGGGGAAGAGGCTGGGAATTTGAACTTAGCTGATATTTCCTTTTCAAATGCCCCCACCATAAGGCAATTGTGGATGGTCAAAAACCCCACTGATATTGAGTAAACTTTTGTTAGAAAGACCACCAACACCATCAAAAGGGGAAAAAATGACTTAAGAGCGTGTCCGTGTAAGAACCGACCACTCAAATTTTCGTGGAAAATGGATCGCCTCCATTTTTTCTACACAAGTCAAACAACATATGCAATGAACGCAAATGGCCTTTATTTCGATA
>JAHPZR010049478.1:30000-50000 GCA_019787425.1 Platygyra sinensis | reverse complement strand
GCAAAGGTCATCAGCCCTGTATTTTGTTGAGTTTTCGACTCCGTGCGCCCGCTTGAAAATGACGTGGCAAGCGCGTGACCAAAGAATAGCGTGCGCACTAGAGATGCGCAGTGGCAATGGGCGCGAACGTCCTTAATAGAGTGTGTTCGCTCATGTGACCAGAAGCCATATTTGCATAATGAAACAAAAGGAGGAATTTGCATAAAAATAGAGTTCAATTCCCAAAAGAATATTTCACTCCTCCAACATGGCCGCCGTTTCTTTGTTTACTCCCCCAACATGGCCCCCGTGACGTCATGTGAACACACTCTATTGTTGGAAGCGTTAAAGGCAGGAAAAGCACCGGCTTGAAAGCGCGTTCAGAAAGAAAGCTGTGAGCAAAATAACTTCGCTCAGTGAAGATCAAAGGCTTTGGACTGGAAGAAGAAAGATTATCGCGTTCGCCTTTTTCCTTTTTTATCGCTGGAAGTCGACCAATCAGGCCTGTGCAGTTCCTGCATTTAAGACTTATGTTTCAGAAAGGAATTGCAGCAAGTGCGAAACAGGTTTGCAAATAGAACATATTGCACAGTGAGTCAATTAACGAACGAAAACTGCTCGACACTAAAGCGAAAACAAACAGTATTGCTGTTACAGTGGTGTATTTCGACGATGAATAACGAACTGTTAAGGTACTTAACAAATTAAATCCACGCCAAAAATTTACCCCTTTACCGGTTCATCCTCGGGGTAAAAACCTGTGACACCCAACAGCGACGTACAGTGGAACCCCGCTACAACGAAGTTTCACGGCATCGAAAAAAATGTTCGTTATAGCGGGGTCTTCGTTGTAACGAACATTTTTTTCGGTACCGTGAAACTTCGTTGTAGCGGGGTTCCACTGTACGTCACTGTTGGGCGTAATCATACTCCAAATTAAACTATTACCTTTCTTTCTGAGGTTTTAGTTTCATCAGATAAAAGACTCTACAGGAACCTGACGTTTCAAAACGTTTTAGCTCGACAGGGTTCTTCCTTTTGTAATAGAGCACGTTTGAATTTCCAAAAGTGGGCCCAAGAATCTTGTTGGGTGGGTCACTAAACAGTGCTTGCACTAGGAGAAGCGTTTATTTCGATGTGTCGGATCTCTAGAGCAATACTTTTTCGTTTCAATAGCAAAACCTAGTGACAGATGTTTCTGTTACTTTGCGGCCGCCATGTTTGTTCCCCTCAGAAGGGCACAAACATGGCGTCTCCATACAAAGCTCTATAAATTTGGGTGAACACGCTTCTGCAAATAACGCGCGAATGAGAAACAGCAAAGACCTGATTCTTGGAGAGGTTGTTAATATATCAATTATCTGTCGTATCCCAGGTTCTTGACTTTATTCATTGCATGGTTACGGTTTTTAGTTATATCACATGACTGGTGAAAACCGAGAATAGACTATTCAATGAGATGCAAATAAGTGGCGGGGTATTCTGCAATTTAGCCTTTGCTGTAAAGTGATGTCGTTTATTGGACGTGGTATGTATTTCTTTCAATTTCTTTTGTCATTCTCGCGACATGATATCTTTGAAGCCAGTTTCAACTCGATCAAAGATTCTATCGAATTCTGTGGTTCGACTTAAACTTAACTTATGACCAAAATTTGGCTTGACAAAGCTTTGACTAATATTTTGCTCGTAGTGTATCTAAACCCGGGGCTCTCCAAACCCGGAATTCGCTCTGTTTTGTGAGTGATTTCCACAGTCATAATTCTAGTGGGTAACTCACTAAATCTTGTGTCTTAAAGTTAAGGTATTTTGCGAAACGAAACGAAATGAATAAATCAGTACTGAAATGAACATCTCAAGTATCACAACAGTGAGATTCCTTTCGTGCGATATATAACCTAAACAAGGAATAAAACAGCGGAAGAGCGGAAATCTGTATTTTGCAAAACGAGCTCTCCAAAGACTTTAACCGCGCGATATGCAACTAAATCTCTTAATCTCGAAGAGCTCGTTTCGCAAATTAAAATACAGACTTTTGAATTTGCAATTATTCTGCACTTCCGCTGTTTTATTCCTTGTTTTGGTTTAAAATCATCACTGCATCGAGTTGTATTTACGAAAAGCCGTTAAAGAATCGCAAGAGATAAGTTATATATCGTCACAGTCTTCGAAGAGCTCGTTTCGCAAAATACAGATTTTCACTGGCGAATTTGCATATTCTGCACTTCGATTCCGCTGTTTTATTCCTTGTTTAGGTTATCGCGTGAAAAGAATCTGACTGTTGTGATACTTGACTCACGGTTCACTTCAGTGCAGATTTAGTCATTTCGCTTCATTTCGTTTCGTTTCGCAAAGTACAGTAAGCCAGCCAGGTTTTATACTTAAGCTTACTTTGATTTTTCTCTTCCTGAAGCTGATTGTTGTGGGGAAGCAGGAAATACAACTCAATTATATTTTACTTCGTTCGACGGCGTTAATAATTACAACAATGGAGCTTTCGCAGGAGCAATACTTTTCCCAGTGACGTAGGCAGTGACGACACTAAAATCCAATAACGACCGCTGACCGTGTCACGTTAGGATGTTATGCGTGACACGCATGCTCATTTAACTTGAAGACATTGAACTTTGGAATCGCGCGCGGGCTAGCCGCTTCAGAAACTTGCTCTCTTGACATGGTGTCAGAAGTCAAACATGGATAGTTTTCACAAGCCTAGCGCTTTGAGTTTCGACGGAAACACATCAGAAAATTGGCGGAGATTTAAGCAGCAGTTTGATATCTACGTAACTGCTTCGGGAAGCGAAAAGAAAGACGATGCGGTCAAGATTGCTATCTTGCTAAACTTTGCAGGAGAAGACGCCATTGAGGTCTTCAACACATTTCAGTTTGCCGAAGGCGACGAGAAAAAGTTGAACAAAGTCCTTGAGCAGTTTGAGCAGTACTGTAACCCCAGGAAGAACGTAGTCTTCGAGAGACATCAGTTTTGGCAGATAACACAGAAAGATTCTGAAACCGTGGATCAGTTCGTCACTCGTTTGAAAAACAAGGTGAAATCTTGCGAGTACCCGTCGCCGGTTGATGACATGGTGCGAGACAAGTTCGTGTTTAGTATACGAGATCTACAAGTGAAGGAACGATTACTGAGGGAAGAGAAGCTTACACTGGAAAAAGCGATTTCTATGGCAAGAGCGTCCGAGGCTTCAAAAGAACAGATTAAAGTGATGGGCCCAAAGGAGCAAAACGTTAACATTGAAAATCCGACCGTGAATGAAATTCGAGCTGGCGGCGGCAGGCAGGAAAAAAATCCTCCACGTCGACCGAGACCCGGTTCGGGCTCACAAAAAGGAAAGTGCACGTTTTGTGGTTCTTCTCACTCGTGGGGATCTTGCCCTGCTTTGGGCAAAACGTGTGACTACTGCCAAAAGCGAGATCATTTTGCGAAGGTTTGCCGGAAAAGACTGCGGGATTTTGGCGGGAAAACGATACACGCAGTCGCTGAATTGGAGGGCAGTGACAACGAAGCCGATCTTCTGACGTTTTCAGTGGAGTCCAGTGATGAATGCTCCTCTCAAGACGATTGGCACGTCTCGCTCAAGATTGCTGATACAAATGTGAATTTTAAATTAGATTCGGGGGCTGATTGTAACGTCATTTCCAAGTCGTTGTTGGCTCGACTTCCAGTTGGTCCCAAACAGACCCGCCAGTGCAAAGCCAAGCTGAAAGTGTATGACGGACGTCGAATCACACCCAGTGGCAAGATCAGCCTAACCTGTGAGTACAAAGGGAAATTCACCGTGTTAGACTTCATACTCATTGAGCAAGATTTACCATCCATTCTTGGATTGAAGTCCTGTCTTGATTTAGGCCTGATAAAGAGAATTTACCACCTTCAAGAAGAAAACCTGGAATCTGAGTATGCAGACGTGTTTGAGGGCTTGGGTGAGATTAAAGGCGTCCAGCACAAAATTCAAATTGATCCCAATGCCACCCCGGTTGTGCACCCTCCCCGTAGGGTTCCTGTAGCTCTTCGCGAGCCTCTTAAAGAGGAGCTTCAGAGAATGGAGAAGCTGGGAGTCATTAAGAAATGTACAGAGCCCACTGCCTGGGTACACAGTCTTGTGGTTGCCAAGAAGAAGAATAACAAGCTCAGAGTGTGCCTGGATCCTAGCGACCTCAATCGTGCCGTCATGCGCGAACATTTCCCCATGCAGACCGTGGAAGATGTGATTAGCAGAATGCCCAATGCAAAAGTGTTCAGTGTCCTAGATGCTAACCATGGTTTTTGGCAGGTTAAACTTGCCAAGGACAGTAGCAAGCTAGCTACCTTTAACACCCCATTTGGCCGATATAGTTACACACGCTTGCCATTCGGGATAGCATCGGCCCCAGAAGTCTTCCAGAATGTTATGGTCCATTTGTTCCAGGACATTGAAGGTGTTGAGGTAATTGTGGATGATCTTGTTGTGTGGGGAGAAGATGTGGAGCAGCATGATGTGAGGCTTAAACAGGTGTTGGACCGTTGTCGTGAGCGCAACCTTAAGCTTAACAGGGAGAAATGCCATTTTCGAGTATCTGAAGTTCATTATGTGGGCCATGTGTTGAGTGCAGACGGTGTTAAGCCAGACCCTCGGAAAGTTGAAGCAATTATTGCTATGCCAGCCCCAGCTAATCGTGAAGACTTGCAGAGATTCTTGGGTGTGGTAACCTATTTGTCTAAGTTCATCCCAAACATGTCTCAGAAGAGTGCTCCACTTCGCCAACTACTACAGAAAGATGTTGAATGGTCCTGGGGACAATTAGAAGAGGACACATTTACATGCTTGAAAACTTCAATCTCCTCAGCTCCAGTCCTCAAGTTCTTTGACCCGAAAGAACCAGTGACCCTGTCTGTTGATGCAAGTTCAAAAGGTGTTGGTGCAGTTCTTCTGCAGAATGACCGCCCAGTCGCTTACGCATCCAAAGCCCTGACTCCAAGCCAAGAAAATTATGCGCAGATAGAAAAAGAAATGCTGGCCATTGTCTTTGGATGTGAGCGGTTTCATGATTATTTGTATGGGCAACGAGAGATTACTGTTGAAAGTGACCACAAACCGTTGGAAGCAATCCTGAAGAAGCCCATTCATCAAGCACCTCTCCGTCTTCAGAAGATGATTCTCAGATTAAAGCCTTATGCAGTCAATGTTAAGTACATACCTGGCAGCCATCTGGTTTTAGCTGATACGCTCTCCAGAGCTTACTTACCTAGCCAAGCAGCAGATAAACCTGATGAATTTGAAATTCATGTCCTGGACTCTGGACAGTTGTCCGAGACTATGTTTCACAAGTTGAGGGACGAGACTAAGAGTGACCCTGAACTTCAACAGTTGCAGAAAGTTGTCATGAATGGATGGCCGCAGACCAAAGTAGAGACACCAATTGAGACAAGACCTTACTGGAACTACCGAGATGAAATAAGCTGCTACGAGGGCTTAATGTTCAAGGGTGATCGCATAATTGTTCCCCACAGCCTGCGACCCGAAATCCTACAACGCATACACACTGCACACCTTGGGATAGAGAAGTGCAGAGCACGGGCCAGGAGTGCAGTGTTTTGGCCAGGTATCAATAGTGCAATTGACGAGTTGGTATCCAAGTGCAGTACCTGTCAGCAACACCAGCGAAGCAACCAGAGGGAGCCTTTGATTCCTCAAGAGGTCCCTGAGAGGCCCTGGGCGACAGTCGCAGCGGATATTTTCTACTATAAAGGGAGAGACTACCTGCTCGTAGTGGACTATTTTTCAAAGTATCCTGAAGTAACTCGCCTCTCTAGTAAGAATAGTGAAGCAGTTATCATGGCAATGAAAGATATGTTTGCACGTCATGGAATCCCAGAGAGGCTTATCGCAGACAACATGCCTTTCAACAGTGTGAAATTTAAGGACTTTGCCAATAAGTGGGAGTTTGAGGTGGTAACCTCTAGTCCACACTACCCGAAGTCTAATGGTCTCGTGGAAAGAAACGTACAGACTGTTAAACAGTTACTAAGGAAAGCTGACGAGTCCAAACAGGACGCATTCCTCGCTTTATTAGAATTCCGTAATTCCCCTATCAGTGGAATGGATGAATCTCCAGCAGAACTACTTATGAGCAGAAAGCTTAGAACAAGACTGCCAACTTCCAAGAGCCTCCTACAACCCCAGCCTAGGTCTACCTCTCAGATTCGGCACAATTTGCTGACACGTCAACAACGTCAGAAAGCGTTCTATGACCGTGGCACTCGACCACTTTCCAAACTACATGAAGGAGAACCTGTGCGAATGAAGCGGGGACGGGAATGGGCACCTGCGGTGGTCGTCAAACAACACCAGGCCCCTCGTTCGTACATTGTGGCCACCCCGGATGGAACGCAGATGCGTCGAAATCGTTTCCATCTTCAGCCAACCAAGGTGGAGGCATCTCCAGCCCCATGTCCGGCATGGGAAGCAGTGGCCAGTGATGAGTCAAATCCTCGTATGCAACCAAACACAGATGCTGGTATCGAAACGCCAGAAATGGAATCACACACCAATATTCCGCAGGAGGAACAACCCGCCAGAAGAAGTCTACGGATTCGTAGACCACCACAGCGTCTTATTGAAACTATGTAGGATACTGTCAAGCTACTATAAGTTTAAACTAAAAGAACATTTGGGTGATTTAGTGGTTGTACACACCCAAAACCTTACCGGCCGTTAACGAACCTTGTTTGCTTGTTTGAACCTTGTTTATTTTTCTAAGCTGTCTTAGAAGAGGAGATGTCACGTTAGGATGTTATGCGTGACACGCATGCTCATTTAACTTGAAGACATTGAACTTGGAATCGCGCGCGGGCCAGCCTCTTCAGAAACTTGCTCTCTTGACAGACCGGAAATAACTCGAATTAACACGTAGCAGATTAACGAATAGAAACGAAATAAACGTTTAAAGTCACTGTTCAAACTATTCGACAATTGTTGACCTAAACCGCTATAATCGATGTTATCTTTTGCAAGCAAGAACAACAAAAGTTGTTTTACAAGTTTGCTTTGTGTGACTTTAAGTTTGCAGCAGTTGTTTCCGTAGCTTACCGGGCTGCCGGCTGGTCATGTTTCATATATCGTCGACTGAGCTTATTACTTAAGCCAGGGGAACAAGTACCATTTTTTTCGCAAATCTTGTTGTTGAAGCAGACGATTAAACCTTTTTTGTCCTATGCTTTAGTCAAGAATAGCATAACTTGTGACTATTCTGAAAGACTGTGATTTGCCATGACCTGCTGTTGCTCTTTCCCCGACCAATTGCCCATTTCTAAGGGACAGTATTTCTGATTCACTCTTACTTTATTTGTATATTAAGCTTACATGGCAAGTAGTAAGATTTTGTAGGCTGAAAAGTTGTTGATTATGCATGTGATGAAACTGTTCATGATAATACTACAATTTTAACTGTTTATGTTAAAATTCTTTATCAACTTTTTTTTTTACTTTTTTTTCAGTATATTTTGACTTGGCTGGGCTAATATTGATCTAACTGTATGGAATGTTCAAACAGACCGTTATGGGAAGCACGACCAATAAGTACATCAGACTGGATGATCTTGTGAATCCTGTATCAGATAATGCTGAGAATTTAGGTTATTCTTTCTACCTCCTCAAATTTAAATATATTACTATATCAGATATTAATATTTTCAATGGTAACAGCACTGGGTAAAGTCCAATTTGGTCTGTAATCACACGTGTACCACATCAACTGATTAGGATTTTAATTGGATGACTAGTGTCAAAGCTGGAGTCGGAACGTCAGAATGATGAGTACACTGTATTTAATTTGAGTATGGATTAGATGACACTAAGCACATCTTTGCTTGAGAAATAAAAAGAAATGGCGGATTTGTGTTTATTATTTCACCAAGGTGAGCATGAGAAAAAAAAAGGAACTCTTTCCAAGTTACATCTTCAAAAAACTAGTGTGGGTGAAAAAAAAAAAAAAAAAACACAACTAGTACTGCCTGTGCAATTGTATGCAAACCTGCATGTACCATCTACATTGATATTTTTGAAGGGTATTACATAATCTATATATTTAATTTCTGTGTTAATAGTATTTAACTCTGTTATTGTGTGATACATGCACTGGGCAACTGCTCTTAAATCAATTTTTTTTTTCCACTGATTTAGTGCAATATGTGTGGCTTTGTTTCATATAGTCAAGATATTTAGTTAGCAAAGCCATGCTATCTAGCTCACTGTAAGTAAGTGTGCATCATAATTTAGTTATGAATGTTGATGGTGTTAATGAAGCTAATTTTGTTTTACCCTTTCCATTGGCAATCTTATAAAGCAGTTGATTCAAGCTTAAGCTATGCATCTTTGAGTTATGATGCACTTTGGAAGTTTGGAGAGCACTTGACGAACTTGTGCTTTCTTTGTGTTCTCCAACTTAATTCTCACATGCATCACTTGATTCTAAAGCATATATTAATTGCTAATACATTTGGACCTATATGAAGCGGCCACCCTCAGGACTTTGAAAACTGGCCACTTAATAGAGGTTGACGTTTTAAGAGTTATACATTGGGTAGAAATGGCAGTCAATGTCGTTTTATTGCCTCTTTTTAGCACATGCTTGTTAAAAAGGGAACATATGTAAAAATCATTGAACAAAAATTTGATATTTTTTATTTTACGTGTTTGCAAAGTTCTGCAGCTCTAACAAACGGAGCATGCAGTCGAATAGTATTTTTTAGCGTTGAGTACATGTTTCTAGTCATATGTGCAGAAAAATATGGCGAAAAGTATGCAAATCTAAGTAACAAGACATCAAGTTTCTTATGCCTTGTTTGCATCGACAGTCTGTAAAAAATTAGCAAAAAATATCTCAAATAACCTTCACTGCTTTTTGCTGGTGTTGTAACGAAAGATCAAGTCACTCGCCTTTCTGATAGATAGTGCTAAGTCCCGGTAACCACGAAACTGGGCAGTGTCGGCTTGATCAGTGATGCACATGGCGATGCACTGGATGTAACAAAACAGTAGGTGCTCTATCTATCATCGGTTATATAATTACCCAAGTTCTTCTCGCATTTTGATTGGTTCTTGCCTATGATCTATTAGAGGACAGACGCACGATTGAGGTCATTATCACAAAGTTTTGCCCTCTGTGTTTTAAAATGGCGGAAAGTTTTGAGAATTAAGATGATGTTTTACGCGACGAGGCAAAAGATTAAGGTACAGAAAAGTCTTGCTGAGGCATTCAACAGGTATGAGAAGCAGGAAGAAGAACGATAAAGCTGTTTCTTTTTTTAGAAAATAACTCAGAAAAAAAAATTTGAGCGAGACTAGACCAAACGCAAAATTGGTTTTGGTAAGCCGAGAACCAGTACCTTGTTCAGTACCTTGTCTCGAATTTAACAAACCCAATTAACGAAATGTTTATGAGATCAATTTATTTCAAAAAATTCAACTTTTCTCCGTCTCAAAATAATTGTTGACACACTGATTTATGTCAAGAACGAAACGTATTCAAAACATCACTTCTTAAAATCAGTTAAAATAGACTCATAACCTTGCTTTCCGATGCGAATGTTCCAGACACAGCATCAAGCAAAACATAGCTCATTACAGCTCACGTCAATCTGTATCACAGGTTAAAGGTGTCTCGGACACTATTTCAAACTGATTTGAGAATCACCAACCACAGAGGACACAAATTTCCACTGTCACTAACGCTCTCTTCATACCGAACTCTAATCGAATGGCCTTCAGTGTTGACGGCAGCCGCAAGTTTTCCAAGCGTATATTTTCAACTCCTGCTATTTTTAAGGAAACATCCAAGCTTTTCGGCTCAAAGGATTGCTCTGATGAAAAAAACAGACTTGACTTTTCCAACATTTTCTTAAAGATTGGTAGATTTCGCAATTCAATTCTGCTTTTGCTGTAAGTTTTTTCCACGAGAAGTGCGCCACGAAGCGACTCTCAAATCGTATTTGACAGTGGCATGATTTTCCTTGACCAATCACAATTGTTTGTCAAGTATAGCAACCAATGAGATTGCTTCATTTTCTATACACAGCAGATTATGTCTTTTTTCGTGTTCGCCAAGGTGGGCAAAGGCCGGCTTTCGAGTTATGTTGAAAGATTTTAAAACGAAAAAAAGCTTTTTTTTGTAGTAGCCAGTTAGTTTCTTTGTTAATATATTTAACAAATAGATTCCATGTTGCCGTGCGTCTGTTCAGTAATAGACAACAGATGACGTCAAAATGTGGTAAGAAGAAAAAAGTGGCACACGAGCCGACAGCCGAGTGTGTCACTAATGTTCTTATCAGATTTTGGCGGCAGTAAGAACACTGATGAAGAATCTTTCGTACTGTAGCATAGCAGCGCAAGATCCAATACCGTTGTCTCAACTTATTTCGGACATGGTCCACTCCTTCATGTCTCAGTCTCTCATGACAGTTCATGATAATTAGATGGGTAAACTCATGACCGGGTGATAGCTCTCTCGGGCGACCACTGCAAAATGGAATGTCGGCTCTCTCAATTCGACCACCGTCACAAACAATTCCATGTTCATCAAGAAAGGGCGATAACGTTACCAATTTGCTCTTACTTGAAACATGTTGTTTCTACTTGAGGGCCGCAACTTCTTGAGGACGTGATTCCGCTTGGATCGTATGGATCCAAAACTTTCGGGCTTGCTCAATCTCTTCAATCAACAAAATACCAATACAGTGTTCCCATTTCAAGTACCTACAATTGTAAATAAATCGGGTAAGGTACTCAGTTTGTCTTAGAAACTTTGTCAGAGATGAGTGCTTAGCTGGAGTAAAGTATTCGTTCTTCATATCTTTCACTGTAACAATCCAAGTCACAGTCGTGTCTTGGGCATGGGGGTCATCAAGATTCAAGCGTTGAATTTCCCTTTGGCCATTTTTCTCCATGATCAGGAAGGAGCAAGAAGGCAGGGCCATTTAGCCAACGGCTGCCAGATGTAATCGACGTTACTGGTAATCCCCTGCTTCCATCATCTGCTGGGTTTAACAGTCCTCGAGAGTGTTGTCCATTGACAGGGGTCAGTTGAATCCAGGATCTCAACAATTCGTTTAGCCATAAAGGCGGGGTCCGTTTAGACACTCCACAAATCCACTGAAACACAGTGCTGCTGTCTGTCCAGAAATAAGTACAGTCAATGATATAATCATGTTCCTTGATTACTACCAAAGATAACCTCCCACTCAAAACAGCGGCCTGCAGTTCCGACTTTTGGTATGCTTAAGGGTTTCTTGGGTGCCACTCGAGTCTTGGCGTAACAAATGCACATTTCACAGCTCCACTGGCGTAACAAAATCTGAGGTAAGCCACAGAGCAGAATACCTGTTCGCTGGTATCTCCAACTTAGACATGAAGCTCAAAAGCAGATGGGCTGTCTGGGATATGATAGAAACGTGGGATGCAAAATTGTGAAATTCCATCCAGCTCTTCTAGCACCTTAGACCACTCCTCTAAAAGCTCTGATGGCAGCACATCATCCCAACCAATACCACACTGCCACATTTGCTGAGGAAGGATTTTTGCTCTGACCAGGAATGGAGCTACGAGTGGGATCAAAGAGTGATGCTATCAGGCTCAGAATCTTGCGACGAGTGTCCGCTATGTTCTTGTTCACAACCTCATAGTCAAAACAGTCTGAATTGGTGTCCCAAATGACTCCCAGAGCACGTTCCACTGGCATCATTATATTTTTATCTACGTTCTTGACAGAGGGAGCTCTTTCCGGTTCTGGTATTTGCGCAATCACTTCCTTCTCATTTGAGATCCACTTAATCAAGTGGAAACCTCCCAGGTAAAGCATTTCAGCAAGTTGTTGTTGCATTTCCATAGCTTCAATAGTTGATTTTAACAGACTTGAAAAAGTCATCCATGTAAAAGTTTCGCTTCACAGCTAGAGTGGCGATTGGAACTCTATCTCATTATCTTCTGCACTTGTCAACAAGACATAGTTGGAACAAGTTGGTGCACATTTCGCTCCAAATATTTGACGCGCGAACTGGTAGACTTCGATCGCTGATTCGGATGATTGACGCCACAGAAAACGAAGGACAACTTGGTCTACTTCCTGGACGGCAACTTGATCAAGCATTGCCTCAATGTCTCCTGAAAGCGCAACCTTTTCTTCTCGAAATCGCATGAAGATTTCAACAAGGTTGTTAAGCAAATCTGGGCCATTTAGAAGATGGCTGTTTAATGATGCGCCCTGAAACTTCGCAGCAGTATCAAATACTCGTCGATCCTTGCCAGGTTTCTTCGGGTTGACAACAGGGTTATGAGGAAGGTACCATTTGCGCGTGACTGGGGCAGCGGCTTCCTCTTTAGTGAGCCTTTTTATGCATCAATTTTCTATGTCCATGTCAATAGTTTTCTTGTAATTCGCAGCCAACTCATGCAGGATCACTATTAAGTCTCTTCTCAAGAAACTCAGTTGTCAGGAAGATTAACACTGTCATTGCACTAAATCAAGGGAACCTTATAACGACCATACACTTTTCGTGTGCTTTCGTTCAAGAATTTCATGAATCTTCCATCTTCGACTGAGCGTTTGGTGTCGGTGTCGTTGGCGTAAAGGCAACCAAAGTTCTCTGTTCGCCACCAAGTTTTTACGGTTTCATTAAGCTCCTTTCTGGAGTTGCCATATGAACTTTACAAACAGACTCTTGCTCTTGGATATAGCCAGGTAAACGACAAGTAACAGTCCAACCACTCCTAGTACGAAAACTAACAGGAGAACCCTTTGGACCATGTCTTATTTTCAGGGGAACAATGAGCTCTGCGACATCACTACCGAAGAGTAAAATGGCTTGAGTTCCTGCGACTTCAGTCAGCTCCCAAGTCTGAGAGGTGTGGCCACTTTTCTTGTAGCTCCTGGAGTTTCATTTTCTTCTCGAGTACATTCAGGTGATATACCACAAGAACTCCATTCACATCAAATTGGGTACCAAGGTCATTCAGTGAACTAACTTGTACATTAATACGCGTCGTCAGCAGTTCAGATATTCTCTGAATTCCATTTAAGAGCTCACACTTTCCAATGGACGCTGAACAGGCCAGATTCGAGTTTGTTTTCTCTTGACACCGGTCAGCCGATTTTCTTCGGTCTGTTTCTTTACTTCGTTCAAAAAACCAAACACCCTTTTTTTTAAACGCGCTGATGAAGCTGCTGAAAGTAACTGTTTAAATTTGTGTCTCGTCAAAATCCACCTTTGAAGGATTCTCTCCTGAAGATCCTGAGGTTTTTTGCATTCATTGTTTCTCGAAAACAAAGTGCAAAGCGACAATTGAGATAATTACGGAACGATGCTTTTCACGTGAAAACAAATCAGTCTGCAAATTAATCAAGCCTCCGATTAAATAAATGTATTTTAGTTCAGTATACGTGACTTACATGCTCTCTACAACTGTAGCTTAGTGTGCCAAAATAAAGGTTTTATGTTATGTTGTATGTTTGATTGTTCATCAATTTTCAATTGTAGGAGAAATTCAGTTTTCGTCAATTGTGGGCTTTCACTGGTCCTGGCTTCTTGATGAGCATAGCATACCTTGATCCTGGAAACATCGAGTCAGACCTTCGGTCAGGAGCTGTGGCAAAATTCAAGGTTAAGCCTGTATATAAGACTGTTTATTTAATACCTGTAAATATTAATTCACTATAGGCAATGAGGATCAATATCGGTATCTGAGCAACTGCGCACCTACCCCTCCCCTAACCCAACAGTAACACTAACTCATTAACTTATTATAACATGTTGGGTTAGGGGAGGGGTAGGTGCGCAGTTGTCCAAATACTTATACTGATCCGGCAATGATATGAAAAATTTTTTAATTGTGTTTTATTAATTTACATAGACACTGAAAACAGGAAACTAATCAAAATAAAAGGAAAAAATAGTAATTTATTTAACAGCACAATACTAAATTACAGTACAATACAATGGTTGAGACCACTTAGATGGATGCAAGTGCAATTAAAAGCATTTACATGCACTCTACAGATTTTTGAAAAGGTGTCAAAATCTATTTGCATTTGTCAGTCTAAAGGCCAGTGCAGTTTGAAAGAATTTTCAAATAGCAATTGAAAAGGTAAATAAATATAGACAATATCATTTTTTATTGTTGGTTCAATTGACTCCACCTAGCTAGTGCAATAGCTTATTTTAAAAGAGTTTGTTTTCCTTTGAGGTGAAAAAATTCATTCAATTTAATAACTAAAAAAAATGTAAGTCAGTGAAGTCAGTTTATTGGTCATTCCCAAGGGTTCGTTTAAAATAAATGAGTATTTTTGATTGTCACTGATATGTATTATGACTCATGTGAAGAGTGATCATCGCAGTAAATTTTCCAATTTAAGCAATTGGAAAGAAGAAGCCTGAAAAAAATCAGGGCTTCAACGGGATTCGAACCCGTGACCTCCGCGATACCGGTGCGATGCTCTACCAACTGAGCTATGAAGCCACACGTTGGAAGCGAGGTCAATTTATTGAGTTCTTATTTTCCCGTGCAGTGAAGTGATGTGAAGTATATATGAAATAATTCATATTTGTACTGCGGTTGTAGATACATGTGAAGAGTGATCATCGCAGTAAATTTTCCAATTTAAGCAATTGGAAAGAAGAAGCCTGAAAAAAAAAATCAGGGCTTCAACGGGATTCGAACCCGTGACCTCCGCGATACCGGTGCGATGCTCTACCAACTGAGCTATGAAGCCACACGTTGGAAGCGAGGTCAATTTATTGAGTTCTTATTTTCCCGTGCAGTGAAGTGATGTGAAGTATATATATATACTTCACATCACTTCACTGATTTTTTTCAGGCTTCTTCTTTCCAATTGCTTAAATTGGAAAATTTACTGCGATGATCACTCTTCACATGTATCTACAACCGCAGTACAAATATGAATTATTTCATATATACCTCACATGTATTATGACTATCCCCAAGTACTATAAACTACAGAGTCACTTAAGAAACTCTTAAACTGATAGTTTTGATTCCATTCTACAGTTACTCTGGATCCTTATGTGTTCAACGTTCATGGGACTTTTTATGCAGGTAAAAGCACACAGCACATGACAAGTTTTGTTGATTTCAAGACCTAGACTTCTGGCAGTGTTTCACTTTTGAAACAGCAAAGGTTATGAAGCGGGATGCTTTAACCTAAAAGGAATGGGACAAACGTGGGCGACTTCTTTCCTATTCAGCCATGCTGCCTATATCTTTCCTTCTTTCCTGATTGGCCATGGCCATTATACTGCGCCTTCGCATGCATGATGGTGAAACACTCATCTAAGCGACCCTTTGAGAAAAAACCGGCTGCCAGCAGTGTATTTCAGACTTTGCAAGATGATAAGGGATGTATCTCCTTCAAAGTACTACAGTAGTAAAGGAAAAAATTTAAGCACCTTACCGAGTTGCAATTCCATTTCCCTCTCCACTGTACATGCAGTGTTCAATCAATTTTAATTAAGTGATTAATCTATTGAATAAAAAGAAATTATGAGTAATTAATATTCTATGCCTGAGCTAGTTCAATCTGAAAAAGTGATTCGAATAATGTGTTATTTATGATTAATGGAATAATCAAATCAATTCCTTTAGAAGATTTGACATGTCTTCCAGAACTCTGCTCACTAAGCGTGTTAGCAACAGTGACACATTGAACAGAAAAGCGGTGAGTACTGGAAGAAAGGTAGCCACTGAGAACAGACAATTACAGCAATTGACTTACCCTTCACACAAACAAACTGAACTATGTGTCCAATTGTGCGTGCCAAAAAGCATGAGTTAATAAAAACCTGAAAAATACTAATTTTGCGGAATTCCTGGTGTTTTTGAGGTTACTCTGGACAGATTGCCTAAATTTATCACAAAAAGGACTGATCCTTTGAAAAAAATTTGCTCACATGAAAACTTGCCGAAACCTCATTTTTTTACATTTTGGAGATTTTCCGCCTGGATATGAGCCAAACTAACTCTAATCTACAATCTACTCTCTGTATGCAGATAATGTATAAGTATTCGTAGACTTTATTTCCAAAACAATTATTTTATGGAATTCTATGTGATACACCTGACTGGGCCAATCACCCACCAGTGGATAAAATTGATTGCAGAAACAGAAACAGTACTGTGAGTAGGACCAGCCTGACTCGCGAAGAGATCCCCTCTGAAAGCTACATGACGCCATCTGGTGAAACCCTGCCGTGAGCCAGACGGCCGATACCTCTTCTGTCGATGAAGGCTACAACAAAGATAGGGACCTGGAATGTCCGCACTATGTATGAGACAAGTAAAGCCGCACAAGTGGCAAACGAAATGTGTCGTTATAACATCGCGGTGCTTGGTATCTGCGAAAGCAGATGGAATGGAGCTGGTCGCATAACACTAGCAACAGGAGAACAGCTGGTTTACTCTGGACATGAAAACAAACAGCATGCACACACGGAGGGAGTGGCTTTTATGATGAGCAAACTAGCAGCAACAGCCTTGATTGAGTGGGTCCCTTTGTCGCCAAGGATCATCCCTGCACGCTACAACTCTAACGGTAGAAAGGTCACCCTCATAAACTGCTATGCTCCAACCAACAACACTACTGACGAGCTAAAACAAGAATTCTATGACAGTCTCCAAGGTGTTCTAGATAACACACCCCGACGCGACATCGGAATTCTCATGTGGGACCTAAATGCTAAAATAGGCTCGGACAATACGGGCAGAGAGAGGATCATGGGGCGCCATGGATTAGGCTGTCTAAATGAAGATGGAGAGCGGTTCGCCGACCTGTGCGCTTTCAATGATTCAGTTATCGGTGGCAGCATTTTTCCCCACAAAACCATACATAAAACCACCTGGATCTCCCCTGATGGTAGATCATCTAACCAAACTGACCATATCGCAATTGGCAGAAAGTGGAGGAGGAGCCTTATAGATGTGAGAGTCAAAAGAGGGGGCGATGTTGCCTCTGACCACCATCTTCTGCTTGGGATAATAAAAGTGAAACTTAGGGCCCACCAGGACCGCACATGTACACCACACTACAAATACAACACCCAAAACCTGAAGAGCAAAGGAATAGCAGAAACATTCAGCTGCTCAGTAAAGAATAGGTACTCAGCCCTTGAATTTGTGGAGGAAGACGTAGACAGTCACTGGATAGTACTGAAACACACCCGGCAAACGTCTTGCGATGAAGTCCTGGGAAAAAGGAGAAAAAGCCAGAAAGAGTGGCTTTCGTCCGAGACATGGAACCTGATCACACAGGGGAAACGGCTGAAAGTTGAAATTAACAGTTGTACTGAACAAGCCAAGAAGAGCAACCTAACTTCAAGGTATTGGCAACTCAATAAGGATGTAAGGAAAAGTGCTAAGAAAGACAAGAAGGCAATCTTCGATACTCTCGCCACAGAAGCAGAAAGTGCAGCAGGACAGCGAAATATGAAAAGGATATACGACATAACCAGAACAATGTCGGGTGAGAGAAGCAGACCGTCAGAGCCAGTTAAGAACAAGGACGGTGTTATCATCACCGAAGAACAAAAACAAAGAGCGAGGTGGGTGGAGCATTTCTGAGACATATTGAATAGACCACTTCCCACAGAAATGCCAAACATCACTGCTACTGGAGAGCACTTACTCAATATTACTGTTAACCCACCGTCTAAAGCAGAAATTGAGCGAGCATTGAAGCAGTTAAAGAATGGGAAAGCAGCAGGTCCAGATGGTATCCTCCCCGAAGCTCTCAAAGTAGACCCAAAAACTACAACAGCTATGTTACACCCGCTTTTTCTTCAGATCTGGGAGACAGAGAGGGTTCCAACCGAATGGAAGAACGGTTATCTTGTCAAGCTGTCCAAAAAAGGGGGTCTGGGGCTCTGCAAGAATTGGAGAGGAATCATGCTCCTCTCAGTCCCTAGCAAGGTTTTCTGCCGAATTATTTTCTGAGTGGCTGAAACATGCCCTAGACCGCAAATTGCGTTGTGAGCAGGCAGCGTTTAGGAAAGACAAATCTTCTACCGATCACATTGCAGACCTGAGGATAATAATGGAACAATCTACAGAATGGCAGACTCCATTATACATGAACTTCATCGACTTCGAAAAAGCTTTCGATAGTGTTGACAGGAACGTCATCTGGCAACTCATGGTCACTATGGAGTTCCACCAAAATTTATCAAACTGATCCAGGAGCTTTATGAAGCCTCGTCCTGTAAAATTATCCACAACGGGAAGCTGTCAGAGCCATTTGAAATGAACACGGGAGTCCGACAAGGCTGCTTGCTGTCACCAATGATCTTCATAATTGTTTTTGACTGGATTATGAGAGAGGTAGAGAGTCAGGGAAAAACAGGTATACAATGGACACTTACAACTCAAGTCCATGACCTGGACTTTGCAGATGACATATGTCTTCTATCCCAGAATCTGCAACATATGCAAATCAAGACCGAGCACCTTCATCATCTTCATCTTCATTCATGATGACTAAGGCTTAACTTTGTCCAATCGTCGCCTACAAGATATTGCCATATTAATTTTTAAAGCTGTAAACGGTATGTTACCGGGATATATTAGTGATTTGTTCGTCGCACGCAATAATGTGAAGTCCCTGAGAGGTACCAACAAGTTAGTCGTCCCACGTAAAAAAACTTCAAACTTTGGCCTAAAATCTACAGCTTTTATTGGTGCCAAAGTGTGGAATTCTTTACCGGATAAATTGCGTTCAACGAAAATCCTTAAGGAATTTAAGAAGGCTGTGAGTGAACTACATTTGTAACGTACAGATTTATATGATTCATTGTAATAATTTTAAGATTTAGGATTGTATATTTATTGATATAGTTAGATTGTTAGTTACTAATTGATCATGTATGTATGCATTTATTTTATTTTATTTTATTTTTTCTCGGCATATTAGCATGTATTTGCTAGGGGCCTAATCAGCCTCATCAACCCGAGTTGAAATAAAGTTACTTACTTACTTACCTTGCATTAGCTGCAGAGAAAACCGGCCTCAGGATCAGCAAAGAAGAGTTATGAGAGCTAACAGCAAACGGCTGGAGAAGATCAAGCTGAGAGATAAAGAATTGGAGGATGTTCATATTTTTACCTATTTAGGGAGCGTCGTGACATCAGACGGAGGAGCGGATGAGGATGTAAAAAGCAGGATAGGCAAAGCAAGGCAGGCCTTTAACACCTTAAGACCAGTGTGGAACTCAACATCAATATCCACTAAAACCAAGCTACGAATCTTTACTACCAATGTGAAGTCAGTTCTCCTTTATGGTTCCGAGACCTGGAGAGTCACAAGATCCATATCCAACAAACTACAAACCTTCATTAATAAATGTCTGAGAAGGATCCTAAAGATATACTGGCCAGAAAAATCAGCAACAGGGAACTTTGGGCATGAACAGGGCAAGAATGTGTTCCAGAAGAGATCGCCAGGCGCAAATGGAATTGGATCGGACACACTTTGCGGAAGCCAACATCTGACACAACCAGGCAGGCCCTGGAGTGGAATCCGCAAGGCAAAAGGAAGGTGGGAAGACCAGTGAAAACCTGGAGGAGGTCAGTAGAAGAGGAGCTCAAACAAGCCAACATCACCTGGAATACGGCAAAAAGAACAGCCGCAAACAGAGTCCGCTGGCGCAGTACAGTGTCCGCCCTTTGTTCCACGAGGAACCCAATGGTCTAACTATGTGATACACCTAGAATATAAACGACTAAAAGTTTGATTATAGTACCACTTTAAATATTTAAAATTGTCAAGAGCATCTACTGATTCATTTGAATATTTTCCGGTTCTTTAAATTTTCTCAGAGTTGATACCCTACTTTCCTTCTGCTATCCCATAATTAATGCCATCTTTCTTTCATGGTAAATGCAGCACTGTATTTATTTTGCCATTTCCCAGCTGTCATTACAGACTACATAATTCCTGTTATTTTAGTAAGAGAGTTACTGTGTCCGTCTTCC
>JAHPZR010049478.1:15000-25000 GCA_019787425.1 Platygyra sinensis | reverse complement strand
GCAATTTGCCTGATTTACAAATTTACAAGGGTTTGTATGTGGAGAGAAAATTGGGAAAATTACTGTTGAATTTTAATAAAAATTGCTTACCTGAACTTCAGTGGTGGTTCTTGAGCGTTCTGAGTGGTTTTCTAACGGATTTGTTGCGTTTCCATCAAGTTAAAATTCCACCGTTTGCTCTCTCTTTCAAAACTTTACCAATGTCGGGTACTCGATTCGAAAGCTGAGCGGACCGCTAGACGGAAAGCGGCTTCCTGTCTCTGAAGGCTGGGGCCGTCAACTACCAACTCCATCTCTCGAACGTGCTGCTCTCTTTCAGGGACTGAGAGTCCGATCCTTTTTGCACAGAAGTTCCGTCGCCGACCACGTGCTCTGTTCTGCGTTCCACGTTTTCCAACTTTCAACATCGGCGTGACAGCCTTGCAAGCCATGTGTCCGTCTCTTCTGATAGTACCGAACTCCCCCGCCGCAATGTAACTGAACGCTTTCGCACCATCCTCGCGTCGGCTGGAGTCGACGGGAACGTTTTAAGCAAGACTCTCTCTTATCGGTTCAGCAGCTTCTGGGAGCGGAACCGGCCTATTTCGACAGGATACTCAGAACTCTAGGCCGGCGGTCCAGCGACACCTACCTTTTGCGTGCGTACCTTTCAAGTTACTCTTTGTCAGGTAGCTTCGCAGTTAGTCTCGTCGCCATAGTTCGCGTTGCTGTGTCCATTTGACTGTGATTGAAGTCATTATACTTCACCACCGCGTCCGCTAAACCTTCCGCTTGCCTTTCGTTATTTTGCCGAGGAGTACAAAGTGCCAGGCACCAGGTCCTCTACCCCTCACGTTGCTTGGATCCATCCTCTTTTTCACCTTGTCGGTTTGGTGTTGTTTTCCATAGCAACCGTCCAAGCACCGATCTGTCTGTCGGGTCACCGCCTTCCCTTCGGGGCCACTCCACTGGCCTGGTACCTTGTCCCTTTGCATTCCAGCCAAAACCCGCCTCCGTTTGTTGGGTAGCAGAACAGACATTACTGCTTTGTCGTGTTAACCACATCGTTGTAAGAAAGTTAAGTGAAGAAGCCTCAGGTTCAAATTTCTTACTAGCCCGGAAGGTGACGGTCCGTTGCTGGGGTTCTGTGGGAAATTTGGAGGCGACCATAGCCCTTGGGGGGATTTTATAGCCGCTTTCCGTCATGCGGTCCACTCGGCTTTCGGCTCGAATACCAAAACCTTGGTAAAATTTTGAAAGAGAGAGCAAACGATGGAATTTTAACTTGGTAAAAACGCAACAAATCCGCTAGCAAACCACTCAGAACGCGCAAGAAGCACCACTGGAGTTCAGCCTGTTCAGGTAAGCAATTTATATTAAAATTCAACAGCAATTTTTCGCAATTTTCGGCTCTATTTCTCTCCCCTTACAAACCCTTGTAAATATGCAAATCAGGCAAATTGCGTGACAGCATGGAGGTCAATCAAGAAATAGAGTTTCTGTATCTCATATACAGCTGTTTCGAGAAAGGTTGGCTTACAAAAGGGGAAAATCTTACGGGACAATGCGAAAGTTATTATGGGTAATAGTGTTTTCTTACGGTTGCTAGCGCTTGATTGAGCCTCATGGTGTTTCAACGTGGTGGAAGGAAACAACACAAACACGTGTATTCGTGCTTCCTCCTTCCTTGTTGCTAAATCACCTTAAGGTGATTCCTCAGTATTGCATTGCGCATCCCTACTTCGCACGATTTTTGCGTCATTAGCGCGCGCAAGTGAGCGCGTGCAAGTGCAAAACTTTAAGAAATTTCCCACAAGCAAGGCTTGACAGCGAAATAAAAGCTCGTTTTCTCTTAAACGAGCATGGTGACCTACGTTTTTTATTGCATAATAATAGTGCCCTTGTTATCCTCTTTAATCTGAAAAAGAATTAAAAGAATTTATCGGAAGGAAAAAAAGATATAGCTGAAAGCGTGCACAAAACCGTTACTCAAGGATGCGAATTATGACCACGAAAACATCGACTCGACGAACGCATTTCGTCCACCTCGTTTTAAATAGTGCGATTTTTTCCACACATTTTATATGATGTTGTTCCATATGTTCCATACTTTCTTCCTGTCAAGTTTTCCTCCAGCATTACTTTGATAAACTGTACTTTCAGCTACTGCAAAATGTAACGTGGACCAATGAATAACGCGCAAGATTAGCACGAGTACAGGCATAAATGGGGCAAGATTGGCCCATCATATCTCTTTTGCGAGAATGGTGACCTATTTTCTTTATTTTATTTTTCGAAACAGTCCTTTGTAGGGAACATTCAGAGAAAGTTAAAAAAAATCATCGGTAATATTTATTTCTCAGGAATCACCTTAAACATCAATCAACCAAAGCCTAATGCTTACTACCCATAATACCAATCGGCATCGTCGCGTACGTTTTTACACTCTTGTGGGACAACCCTTGTCAAAACAGCTGTATATGTATGTATCGAGCTTGGGCTACCTGCGATTAAATAGAAACGTGAACTTCACAGTGTTTGATTCCCATTTAATGGTTCATTAGCAGTTTTCCGAGAGCTACAGGTTAATGGCTAAAGGGATTTATAGATATTTTTAATATGGACGCTCACATAGACAGTATATATGTATTTTTTTTTTTTCATGTGGGCTCGGCATTCTCTTCCAAGGTAGTTTTGGACCAAATATTCTAGGGGACAAAACAGAAGCAGCAATATAAAATTATTAATCAGGGGAGACGAGCTGAATTACAAAATTTTCTTGAAAGCAACAAATGGGTTTGCGATACGCGGCTGGGCCGTCTAGCTTATCGTATGAAGTACCGAAAAGTAATAACTCACCAATTCGGTCATTCCCAAGAAATATTCCTCCAGTCTGATCATGAAAATATAGTGTATTCGGCAAGGGTTTGAAATTGTAGCAAAGCCCTTTTCCTAGGAGGAAACTTTACGACTATCGAGAGCCGCCATCTTTGTTTACTTAGTAACCGAGCCGAACATGGTAGTAGTGTGCTTCCCCCTGTGGAGTGCTTTTTGTCCTGTTTTCAATTTTTGATTTTCATCGAAGACGAAAATTGCAATGAACATTTTGATCCTCGAGCATACAAACAAGAGGGTAACACTGAAGTGCAATGCATACATGTATGCAGGCAATGTTGGCTAAGATTTGGCACTTTCTTTGCTTGACAGGATACCTCTCTATGGTGGGGTTCTGATCACAATCACTGACACTTTTGTTTTCCTGTTTCTTGATGGACGCCGTAAGTTACAGGCTATTTGCTGCTCCAATCTTATTCTTTATGAATGCACATTTTTGAGAATACAAACTAGGTATTTATTTCTCATAACAAACAAACAAGCACAAATATGTGTATTGAGGTTTGTAGATTAATTTCTCAGAATTTCTGAGCTGCACTGTTAGCAGAGTGAAAGTTTGATTTTTCCTAATGTTTTCTTAAATTCTGCAAAGTGTGGTCAATTCAGTTACAGCTGTAGCTTTCCCATTCGCAAAATTATACTACAAATTCTACCCAGCAACTACAGTGTAGATATGCAGGCCTCTTCATGCAGCTACAAATCACTACGCCCTCCCTCGCTGCCCAGTTAAATTTTAACTGAAGTTGTTTTTAGCATGCCTTGTTGTAGAAGACAATACTATTAGTGCTTTGTCAATCCCCAATTGAAATGATTGACATGTCCAACATAACACACCCCCTTAACCATCCTGCCGTCTTTTGAAATTTACGGTTCTGGCCAGGTTTCAGTGGAACCCATTTAGTGCGGTCACCAAGGCAAAAATCTGGCCATACTAACGGGGTGAAATAACTATCAATCGTGTCTCAAAGTTTTGTCAATAAACAGGCAATTGTGCTGCGAAAACAATTACTTAATAATTATTGTACATGTATTTGTATAAAAGATTGTGCTTGCACGTTGACTTCTTGTTAATTATTGATATTTTACATGTCAGGTATTAAAAAACTGGAAGCATTCTTTGCATTTTTGATAACAGTGATGGCACTGTCATTTGGATATGAGGTATGATACAAAAGTTTCCTTCTGTCCTAAGCTTGCTTTTGATTATTTGCACATGAACAGTTGACGTCTTGTTCTTTTTTACTAATTGGCACCTAAGATCTCAGTCACTTTAATCATGACACTTACAACAAATGTGAGCAATTTCCCAAGCATATTGGAAACTTTTTAATTTCATCACATAGTTGTTAATCAATAGGTAAACTTGAGAACAAAATTGGACCAAAGTGGGCCACCATGCTATCAAAGGACTTTAGATCTTATAGTGAAACTTCAACTTCATGGGGAAACTTACCTTGTATGTACATATATGTTTTTGTGACGATGTCTTGGTCATTTTGAGATAACAGGAAAATTGCAAATCTGTGATAAAATCAGTGAAGGATGACCAGGATACAATGTAGAGACGTTTAACTCAGTGAAATCTACATCGCAACTGACTACAAAAATTTAAAAGTAGCTTAAACTGGCGAGAACGAGTCTCTAAAGAACGCACGTGCTGCTTAGCTGTACAACATAACGCATCTCATTATACACCCTCCCTTTTATAAACGAAAAAAAAATAGAAAATAAAAATTACAAACCAACACACTAGCTGACTCAGTGTACACAATATTAATTAAGCATGCACCAAATATTTAAATACTCGTCGATCTCTGCAACGCGTTAGAAGTTTTTAAAACAGTTTATGGCTTAGTCAAAACAAAGTCACTGAAGCTCTTTGGTGGCCGTCGTTGACGCTCAGGTCGCCTTTGCACAGGTTTGGGTGGTGAAACTTGATCTCTTCCATAGATGAGCACGTCATCAACATTATACTTCACACCAGGCAGGCCTAACAACTCTTGATTGAGTCCTTTTGACATATCTCGCTCGAGACACAGAGGCCAAATGGTAAACGAAGCCAGCTCTATCTCTCATGGGGAGTTGCAAAAATTGTCAACAGACTAAAGTCATTCTCCAGCTCCAATTGCTAGAAAGCGGATGCGAGATGAATCTTCGTAAACACACGCGCCTAGGCCAACTCAGGCAACACGTTATCAATAACGAGGATCTGGTATCTTTCTCTCTTCAAAGCAGCATTCCACGGTTTCGGATCAATGCAGACACCTAAATCACCAGACCTTTTTTTACAGCAACAACAAACTGGCTGACCCATTCAATTGGCTGATACTTAGACATGTAGGAGCCATAACGTTTAGATCCTGCAACCTTTTGAGTTTCGCCTTGAATTTTTCCTTAATGGATACCGGTACTTTTCTGGCTGGGAGAATCACTGGTTGACAAGCTGGATCTACTTGCAGATGAACCTTTCCAGGTAGCTTGCAAAGGCCATTGTCAAATACTTCTGGGCATTTGTTAGCAAGATCGGTTTCTAAATTCTCCGCAACGCTAAAAAAAAAGTTCTTCTTGTGCACTGTTAACAAACCCATCTTCTCGGTAGCGTTTGAACCCAGGAGGGGAGTTAAACTCTCCTTGACGACTAAGGATCTCATTTCGTACTTCGTATTGTTCCAGGGATTAACAACTGGCAGAGCGCAGGTCCCAACAGGCCTGACCTTGGTGCCATTACACATAACAAGGCACTGGGAACAAGGCTGGAGATCCACATCTTCCATATACTACGTGGCAAAATGTTAGCACTAGGTCACAGTCAATTTGAAATCTCACGGGTTTCTGCTGAACCAGCGTCTCGGCAAACACAGCCTTCTCCTTTATAGCTTGCACCCTTACAAAGTCTTCGTCGCTCTCAATGGCCTTAACTGCGGCATCTTTGCACCCTTTCGCGAAATGAATCTTTTTTTCTTACACCGCTTACAAACTTTGTCCCACGCAGGACACTTCTTTCTCACAGGAGCAACAAAACTTGCACGATATTTTCTTTCCCGACTGCCCGTCCGGAGTCGGAACTCGAGGTTTCTTTTCCTTAGATTTGACTTGGTTGATGTTGTCCACCCGTTCCGATAGCGACTTCATTTTCTTCCCTGCGGCAGATATCGATACACCGATTAAGGGTGAGAGCTCGAATTCTTAGTATCTTCTCGGTAGTCTGCTCATCTTTAATTCTAAGCACAATGCGATCACGTATAAGACTATCACGCAAGCAGTCACAAAGGTTACAGGTCTTGGCCAGAGTTTTCAGCTCGGCAAATAAAAACAACAATTGACCAACTCGGTTGGAAGCTTATCCGCTTGTTTAAACAGTATCGATCGTAGATCTCATTGACTTCTCCAATGCAGTGTTTCTCCATTTTAGCCATTACCACGCGCTAATTATTCGAATCCTCGCCCTCGGTGTAGCTAAATGTTTCAATAACTTTAAGGGCGTCATTGCCGATCGTGTGCTTGAACATCGCAAGCTGGTATGGTGAGCTTTCTCGATCTAGCATAGAAATAACGAAATAGTTGTTGTACTTTATCTTTCCAAAAGCTTTCAGTTATCGGCTACGTCTCTGTTGGGCCGCAAAGCAAGAGGTTGAGGTGGAAGAATTTGATGGAACATTCGAGACTGGCTAGTGAAGGTTGAGCAAGTGTAGTGGAGCTTCCCACCGGTTCCACCATGGCCTTCCTCATCGCCAATGTTGCAGACAGTTTCATTCGAGGACCACCAAGAAGAACTACACCACTTTTCCGCTCGCTGCCAACATGTAATAAAATGAAGGATGACCAGGATAAAACTAAGAGACGTTGACTCAGCGAAATTCACATCGCAACTGACAACGGATATTTAAGTAGCTTAAACTAGCGTGGTAGCAGCTCTCCTAAGGTCTCACATGATTGGCTTGCTACCCTTTGAGAGTACAATAGAACAAACAACAGAAACAATGCCCCTATCCCTAAAACAATAACAGCTGCTACAATGATAAAACAAAAGCAGCTTTGGACAGCTGCTACACTACTGAATCTAGCGGGAACGGGTCTCTAGGGAACGCACGTGCTGTTAAGTTAAACAACACCAATGAAACACAAATGAAACCGCCAGCAGGTGAGCTTTCACTCAAGCACATGATATCTTCGCACATAAAAATAATATGTTAATTATATTTTCCCATGTGAAAAGAACGAGTTTGCAGCAAAAGCTAAAAGGTTCGTCATTTCATTGGTGTGATGAATGATTAGTCAGAACATTATATGGTGATTTGGAGATACAAAATTTCTCTTCTCACGGTGAAAAATATTTCACTTGCAAACTGTGCCCACTTGTGACATGTTTTTCATCACTTAATATACTTAAATAGGCTTCACCCATCTCAACCAGAGGGAAATTACTTGGTGTGAAAGTCTGAAAATTATCATCTATTTTTTTTATATAAAGCTTTTTTCTTATTTTACTTGTAGTATATAAAAGTTGCTCCAGATCAGGGTGAAGTAATGAAGGGCCTGTTTGTACCACGGTGTGAAAACTGTGACAATGATAGTATTTTGCAGGTAGGAACATTATACGAACTTAAAAATATGTAGCAAGTTACAGATGTCCATGTGTGCATGTAACTGTAATAGATTTATTTTTTAGATCAATAATAGTAATAGATCAGTAATAGATCATCGAAAACTGCTAACAGTAAAACAGCTACTTAATTACTGTAACAACACAACCAATAATTAAAGGGACACTGTCACAATATTTTAAAATGGAGTAACACAACACTTTTATCGACTACTGTCACAATATATTTGCTTAAAAATATATGTAATAAGAACTTTATTAATGAATGTGAAGAGTGATCATCGCAGTAAATTTTCCAATTTAAGCAATTGGAAAGGAGAAGCCTGAAAAAAAAAATCAGGGCTTCAACGGGATTCGAACCCATGACCTCCGCGATACCGGTGCGATGCTCTACCAACTGAGCTATGAAGCCACACATTAGGAGCAAGGTCAATTTAGTGAGTTCATATTTCCCGTGCAGTGAAGTGATGTGAAGTATATATGAAATAATTCATATTTGTACTGCGGTTGTAGATGAATGTGAAGAGTGATCATCGCAGTAAATTTTCCAATTTAAGCAACTGGAAAGGAGAAGCCTGAAAAAAAAAATCAGGGCTTCAACGGGATTCGAACCCATGACCTCCGCGATACCGGTGCGATGCTCTACCAACTGAGCTATGAAGCCACACATTAGGGGCAAGGTCAATTTAGTGAGTTCATATTTTCCCGTGCAGTGAAGTGATGTGAAGTACTGATATATGAAATAATTCATATTTGTACTGCGGTTGTAGATGAATGTGAAGAGTGATCATCGCAGTAAATTTTCCAATTTAAGCAATTGGAAAGGAGAATCAGGGCTTCAACGGCTATACAAATATGAATTATTTCATATACAGTACAAATATGAATTATTTCATATATACTTCACATCACTTCACTGCACGGGAAAATATGAACTCACTAAATTGACCTTGCTCCTAACGTGTGGCTTCATAGCTCAGTTGGTAGAGCATCGCACCGGTATCGCGGAGGTCATGGGTTCGAATCCCGTTGAAGCCCTGACTTTTTTTTTCAGGCTTCTCCTTTCCAATTGCTTAAATTGGAAAATTTACTGCGATGATCACTCTTCACATTCATCTACAACCGCAGTACAAATATGAATTATTTCATATATACTTCACAAGAACTTTATTAGCTCTAACAAAAGGATTAAAAGCAATTTCTTAAAGAAAGTCCAAACTATGGCAACATTTTTGCCATAGTCTTATTTTTGCCATAATCTCAACAACTTTCGAGCCAAACTTGAATCTTTGAAAAACTGACTTCCTGACGTTCTTTTACCAAAAATCAAATTTGCAATCCGTTTCCATCCTCATCATTCTAAGCCATCCTCACTTCCTTATGGTTCTAATCATTTCTCGAGTACTGCTGTATGAAATAAAACCATTATTGATTAGCTTCCAAAGATCGATGAATGATTTGGAGATTTCCAAAATCATACTAAAAATAGTGACAGAGTCCCTTAAACCCACCAGACTCAGGAAACAACAATAATATATATTCTTTCACATGATTAGAACGTACATGTAAAATCCATCACGTTCTTGTTGTGCATTTCAATCAAGCTCGCATTTAAGTCTTGGGATAATTAAGATTGACTAGAGATATTAAGATACACTCTTATGTTAGCTTTGTTTGTTTGGGATTTTTTATTCTAGATTTTAAGGTGAATTTAGAGACTAAAGATCATGCATTGTCTTTAATGATAAAAACATTAGTCATCTTAGTTTCAGACAAGTGAAAGTTAGTAGAGCATAACCAGTGCCAAGTCCGTTGTCTGTTATAGTTTGTTTTTCCATCAGTTTTGCTTGACTTGTTTTGCAGGCTGTGGGGATAGTCGGAGCAGTGATCATGCCGCATAACATGTATCTTCACTCAGCTTTAGTCAAACGCAAGGTATGCACATGTGCATGTGAAACATGGTCATTCACACAGTCACAAATTTTCTTCATGCATGCAGCTCACTGTAATATCCAGGTGAAAGAAACTGGGTTAAGATTCCATCAAATTTGGGTTGAGAAGAAAACATACAAGTAAGTACAAAGATAATAAATATCAGAGAGCAGCATAAACGGTCACGCAGTACATGTATTTTATGTGAATCGTTATTGATTACTAAGTCCTGATCACTCCTTCCACTTATCTCTTTCATTGAACTCTTAGAGACTATGTTCAATATAGTACAGAATAATTGCAAGTTGAGGAATATCTACTTGGTTATTTGTTTCCAACTTGCCTCTGAGGTTACAAAGGTCGTTATGTTCTAAGGGTTATATCGAACCGCAACAAATGTAGTCTGGCTAACAGCAATCTTCTCTAAGCCTGATGAACATAACTGCAGATAATCTGGTGTGAAAAATCAATCAATCAGAACTCAGTGATAAGGTGCACTTTAACTGGCCACTTATGGCTTGTTTAAGGTTGAGCAATTGTTAATGTGTAATGTACATGGTATGGTGTAGCCTTAGGTGCTCAACGTTTGAA
>JAHPZR010049478.1:5000-12500 GCA_019787425.1 Platygyra sinensis | reverse complement strand
GTTATGAGGTAATTGTATTAAAATATAGGTAACGAGCTTCAATTTGGATTAAATTTTGTCCGCCATTTTGTTTGTCCGAGCTCAAAGTAGGAGCTGTCAATCTTTTTCAATTACACCGTTTTGCACTCAATTACACTTTTTTGCACTCAATTACACTTTTTTGCACTCAATTACACTTTTTTGCACTGATGTGGGATTAATTGACATGTTCTTGACCAATCAGAATGCAGAAATTGTTGCTTGTATATTATTAATGTTGTTATTACATGGAGGTCAGTGTCATTGCAATCCATTTTGTTTTTTGTTGCAGCTATTGCATTATTTGTTTCCTTGGTCATCAACATTTTTGTGGTTGCAGTATTTGCAGAGGTGATAAAAGTTTTTTATCGTTAGAGAGAGCCCAATATTTGAGGTTATACAGCTCTTGCTTGACATTTAATTAATTTATGGCTCAATCGTGTTCTGAAAGTAGGGTTAGCATGTCAAACATGCAAATTATGCTTTATATTGATGAATGGATGTATCAAATAAGTTATAACATAGCTAGCAGAGCCACGCAATCAAATTCAGTATACGTAAGCGTGCTCCAAATCTCGACAGTGCTCGCTAATGGCGTGAGCGAATCGCTTCGCCAGAAATTTTTGTTTTCGCGCGAGCGGCCATTGTTAGCGTGGGGAGAGTATTATATTTCCCGACAATAATGGGTACAAACAGACGCGGCCCACTAGTTCCAAAACGAAGACAAATTTCCGACCTTTTCTATTGGGCTAGAGTTCTTAAATGAGGCAGAAAAAGAGACAAAACAACGGAAAAGGAGACTCGGCATCAGCGCCTTCACGATTCGCTTCACTCAGTCCGAGGGTGAAATGGAACTGAATTTTTACAAAAAGACACTCTGGTAAAACCAAACAAATGACAAGCTGGTCTGTGTCAACCCTTAAAGGTAAGCTTAAACTTTTCCGTTTTAAAATTGTTAAATGTAAAACTCGAGCTTTCAACAGAAAAATTGAAATAAAGCCAATTCCTATTTTACCTATTTCGCTTACCGCGAACAATCACTTCTGATGTTGTTGTCCGTTTTTCGCTTCGGATTTGATGCACAATTCCACCGGCTATGTTATAAAACAATTGGTTCATGCTTTAGCTGTGCACTATCGAGGTATGGAGCACTTGGGAAGTTTGGAGAGCACTCAAGAAGCTAGCGTTGCCCTCGGCTATCGCCTCGGGCAACTCTTACGCTTCTTTCGTGCTCTCCAAACTTCCGCGTGCTCCATAACTCGATAGTGCACGCTAAAGCATGAACCAACTGTTAATTTTGGAAATGACAATCTTGGAGACGACAATCTGAGGTGGAAGTAACATACACTTTTAGAAAGCAGTCAAGATTTAGCTCTTATTAACCGAGCAGGAGATCTTGACCGAGGTCGTAAGTACAGACCGAACGCAGTGAGGTCTGTACACACGACCGAGGCCAAGATTCTCCCATACAGACCGACTTAGCTCGGTTAATAAGATGTTTATTATATGGCAAAACACAAGAACAATTGAATTCGTGTTAGGTGACAGTTTTGCTTGCAAACGGTGATGAGCGGTCGAATTTAATTCTTCTAAAATTTGCCCGTCCTCTTTACTTTATTTTGTCATCAGCTTTTTGGCACTTACAGAAATAAATATTCTTAGATGAAAACAGTCAATGATTTTGCATTTTAGTTCGCAAGTTTTACGCTTCAATGCAAAGTATAACTGGTCTAGCTGCCGGTCTAGATGGGAAAATCTAGACCGCGGTCAATATCCATTTTAGCCAATCAAATTCGTGAATTTGGTAGTTCCCCAGTCCTTGTGAGACAGAACCATATAATAAATAGAGATGTATAATAGTTACACTCTCTATGCCTCGGCTCTCTCCCAGCAGAAATATCAATGTTTTCTCGGTAAGATCATGTCATGCCAACATACTAACATTCATTGGAGGGGGGAGGGGCAATTACTTTCAGCTCGCGGCCGCCGGGGAACTCTTAGCTGCTATTAGAGCTGTATGCACAGGAATCAAATTTGAGTGCAAAGAGACTATGTGCCTGTTGGGTTTAAAAGTCCCTAATATATTCTTGTGGTTACTTCCTGTATTATTGTTTAAAAAAATGGTAACCTTTAAGTAGAGTCGTAAACTTATGGTGTGGTTTAAGTTATGTGTTTCACCTTTTGTTACTTCAGGCATTTTATGGGAAGACATATATGGATGTGGTAAGTTAAGTCATAAGTTAGAGTTTACTATGGCTCAGTCTAAATCCATTGACTTTAAAACTTGTTCAAAATGTCATTTTCTTAAACATTTATGGATTTTGCTCAGTGAAGACTTCAAACGACTTCTAGTATTGGACCTATAGACTTTGAAGCAGGTTTGTGATGGACTGGTATCCAATACAGACGGGTTATGAGGGATATGAAATACTCCTAGTTGATGACCACTAGCCAGATAGCAGTGCTGTCATGAACCACCCCCTTGGGACCAGTCGCCTGGGTGATTTTTTGACCCAAACATGCGCCAATAAATACCCTTCTAGTTCTTTCTTTTTGAAAACTCTCTTAGCGAACAACGGCCTCCTTCATCACAACGGCGGGTTGACTTCTGCCCAGTGAAGCTGTAGGGACGAATTGAGATATAAGTCCTTTACATTTCCTTGTGTCGAATATAAAAATATGGAATGGAAGCGAATCAAGAGCGTTTTGATCTTTTTGACCTGTATTGCACTTTACAGCCAATCTGCGCAACAATTTAAAAGCAACCATCATTTGAGAACGCTACTTTGAGATTTAGCTGCAAAAGGGGCTACTTTCGGGTGAACCGTTACTTTTGGATGGTTAAAAAAACGTTTGTACGGTGCGGTAATTCACAGTCTTTTCAGACAAAGCGGAAGCTTAACCGTGTTGCTACTGTCAGAAGAAAGGTATGGTCGCATTATATCGCAATGTAACTCATACTGCTTGAAACTTTATAACAAGAATGACGTCAAGTATAATTCCGTTTTTTTTTTATTGTAGTCGAGTGATAATATTCACTAAGACCGCTACTTTCGGGTGGCTTGTTACTTTATAACACCTACATTACTTTCGGGGAGTCTTAAGCCAGTTTCTGGGTAGCGTTGCTTTCAGAATACTACGGTGTTTACGTGAATTTAGAAAAATAATTTTGAATTTAACATTGCATCTTGATATGCTTTAATGTGACAGCGCGATGCTGTTAGTGAGTTTATGTGTGCCAGTCATTACTTGGCTGTGTAACCGCGCGATGCGGTTCCAGTCGAGACCCACAAATTGACCCTTGCTCACCATAGAGTCTCCAGTAGCTCAGTGGTTAGAGCATCCGACTAGATCACGGAGGGGTCCCATCGGGACTCGGATTTTTTCCGAGGTCTCCATAAAATTCAATATACATTGAAAGTGTCGTATAATAAGGTACTTAAAAAAGTCAACAATTTATCTTGTGTGCACGGCTAATGTTTCATATTCAAATAAGTTAAACGATGCCTTTTGTTTTCAGTATCCTTCCTGCAACGCACACAACATCAAGCAAGCTTCAATATTCAATGTAAACACGAGCTCACCATCAGACAACGTAAGATTCAATTTATTATTAAGTAATCGTATGATGGCGAGTGCAACTAGGGATTTACACTACTAATGATGTCTGAAAATTATCTCAAAATTTTGCAAGCCTTTAAAAAAGTGCAGTTTTAACGAATTATTGAATATCACGGGTAATGTTGATCCTTAATTATTCGGGCTTTGATAGGATTAGTTATTTACCGTATATACGATTGAGAAAATTATACGAACGCGTGTGTGTTTGAACCTTTGCAAAGTAATCTGGCAGTTGTACACCATTGTACACTGCATGGATTGCTTTAAACGATGACAGTCTTACCTTGGCCATGAAATAGTAATTTGTCTTTTTGTGTTTGTGTGTGTGTGCAACCAACTACAGCTTCAATGGAATTCCACCATCAAAGGAGATCTTTATAAGGGGTAAGGAATTGCCAATTTGTTTGTTATTTAATTAAAGATATCGGAGTAATGAGTGGTGTTCATTGTCTTGGGAATTACGATACGATGTGTGATCTAGTCACCGGGATTGTTCCCTGTACGTTATAGCATATTTCGGGCGGATTGGGTGTGAAAAAAGCCATTGTTTCAAGGAAGTGTACCATTCTCTTAAAAAAAGATGCCTCGCATGAACACAGTTGTTGCAGATTCATTCTATCTTAACACTAAGTCGAATCTTAATTCGAATTTCACGTTTGAAGTTTAGGACGTCTTTCCAGCCTGCTGTCGTGAGATTTTTTATTAAACATTATCATTAACTAAGCTTGATTGGTACGGTACGAGGGAAAATATCGGTCCTTGGTCTTTCCTTCACAGGCCGAGGACATTGAGCAAGGGCAGATGTTTTCTCAGTACGGCCCTCGCACTTGTTTAGAATGTTTCCATACTGAGTGTTGTTTGTGTTTCAGGGTGTGTTTCTTGGGTGCATGTTCGGGCCTGCAGCATTGTATATTTGGGGCATAGGGATTCTAGCAGCTGGTCAGAGCTCTACAATGACGGTAAGTTTTTCATTTATCAGGACATCAGATTCCGCCCACACTGCGTTTTTGATTCCCTGTCCATACTAAAATACTCCAAAGGCTGATGCGCTTTAGGAAACAATTAGTCGCGAAAAAGGATATTGTTGCATATTTAGCTTGTATTAACCGAGTAGGAGCTCTATATGGGAGAATCTTCACCGAGGTCGTGAGTACAGACCGAACGCAGTGCTCTGGCAGGGGCACCCAACGAAACATTTTCACAAAATGTAACAAACAACCCATAAAAATGATAAGTAAACGCTTTTAAGGCCTTTTTAACAATTTTTTTCTTTTGCTGGGAAAAAAATATCTGTTCCGCACTCCCAGCAGGATGGTAAGAAAAGTTCCACTTCCCAGCTACGTTGGTAGGGAAATTCCCAGCCAGCTGACTGTCTGCCGATTTTTTCCCAGCCAGCAATTGAAAAAGACATTAATTAGTCAAAAATGCATGCTTGTCCTGTATTCGTTTAGTTTTGGCCTTATTTTGCTTCTGCACATGAGAAAATGCCCTAACAACTCTAATAATAATATTTCAAAACTTCTCCAACAAATGGTGGGAGTCATGGTGTTGCTTGGCTGTTAGGCTAAAAGGTTAATGGACAATAAACTAATTTATGAGTTAAACAATTAGACATTTACCTTTCACTGCCAAGCATTTATTAGCTAGGTCGTGTAATTCTGACATACAGTGAACAGCGAGTGAGCAAAAAACAGGTACAATGATCTCGTACCATAAAGATTACATACAATTTTTACTTCACTCTACCCTTTCCAAGTTCATTTCAGTTCCATAGGTATGTCCTCTCCATAATCACCTGCAAAATTAATTAACAGGGAAAAAGAACTTAGAGACAAATAGTATGATTGATTCAATGGCATTTTCAGATGAAGTTATGGCCTCTTCAAATTAAAGTTGTTAATAATTTGTAAAAGCTAAAGGAACACATATGGCTATTTCTTGAACTCAAATCCTTTGCAACACATGTCATCAGTTTATTACCTCTTTGTCAAACAAAAACTGCTGAGATAGTAACATCTATTTCTTATCATGGTGCAAAATGTGACCAAGTTAGGCATCAGGTATAGTTTTGTAAACAACAGCCACAAATGCCTGACTGTTGTAAAGTGCCCCAAATAAATAGACTTCTCATTACCATTAATTAATTACAAACTACAATGTAAAATTGTTACCATGGCTCTACAAATTGTTGAACATCTTCATCTCAGTGACTTGAATATGCAGACATTCACATTTCAAGGCGAGTGCAAATTTAAGAGTTGTCACATAGAAAAACAAAGAACTCAACCGCGTGGACGAGAGAGGGTCACAAGAATGAACAAGCAATGAATGCTCATCGTCACAAGCCTAACTCAACCTAGCGGAAGAGAGAGGGTCACAAGAATGAACAAGCAATGGATGCTCATCGTCACAAGCCTAACTCAACCTAGTGGAAGAGAGAGGGTCACAAGAATGAACAAGCAATGAATGCTCATCGTCACAAGCCTAACTCAACCTGATGGAAGAGAGAGGGTCACAAGAATGAACAAGCAATGGATGCTCATCGTCACAAGCCTAACTCAACCTAGTGGAAGAGAGAGGGTCACAAGAATGAACAAGCAATGAATGCTCATCGTCACAAGCCTAACTCAACCTTGTTTGTAAGAAGATAGGATAATTTCTGATAAGTTTTCGATAATCAAAAGGAGTATAGTAGTAAAAGATCTGTAAAGGAAAAAAAGTATATGGTCATAATAATAATACCTGTAATACTGGTATATACAACACACAAAAACACTAATAAACAGAACGAATATTTATTCATACATTTTGAGAACCCAAGCCCACACAAAACAGCTGATGATCAGTTTCATTTCGAGCAGTGAACCTTTGTCCATGTTAGTCTGTCCTGACAAATTGATCAGGAGCAATCTCAAGCAAAGGCCTATATTCACTCAGAGGGACATAAAATCTACACTATAACAGTGCCCATGATGCCAATAATTAAACATAACGTAGAAGAAATGAATGATACATGTAAAACTGTAGTGGACCGGCATAGCTATAAGACAGCAAAATAAAATAAGGTCTGGCCAGACAAACTTCGTGCCCTGCCAATATTTCACCTGAACAGGCCAATGACCTGTGAGAATTGTGAATTGAAGGAATGCACAACAGTTGATTTCAAATACCATCAGTGTGTATTAAACATCCAGAACATCTTCCAACAAATTCAGACATTTGCCAATCAGTGTGCCAGTCAATGTGCTTAAGGTTGTACATTATATTTTTTGGCACACGTTTCTTCTCTATAGCCTGGAGTTCTTGAAAAAAATTATCTGAGTTAATCAAACTTTTACCGTAAAAGTACAGGATAAAGTCTTACCTTTTGTTTGCAGCTCTGGTTGGAGAATCATTGCCGAGTCTCGAACCGAGCAGGGAGCCGGCCGACCGACATCACGACAAATCTGTGAATGAAAATACTGCTGTTAGCTCATTCAATTCTACCCTGCTGTTGAAGTTCATCACTAGAACCTCAGCATGCAGATAACAAAACAATGGAAAATTAATCTTACATGTAAATGAAGAAGATAGAGAATATATTCCCTCAAAATGGCGCTTGATCTTGCATAATCCCCCGTGAACCGGTTTTTCCCGCCAACGCGATCACTTTAGCCAGCGGTCATCACTTTGTCATCACCAAGGGACTCGTGGAGGGGTTCATTCTCAGTCGTCATCAGTCTTCAATGTTCCTTCAGCCAGCTCCTTCTGTTAGGCTTGAAATGCTAGAGGAAAAGTATTTCCCAGCCAGGTCGGCTAGAAATGCTTGAAAAAGTCAGTAATCCCCAGCAGAGGCCAGTAACAATTAAAAATTTCCCAGCC
>JAHPZR010049477.1:7500-17500 GCA_019787425.1 Platygyra sinensis | reverse complement strand
TTCTGAGGAAATTTGAAAAACTGTAATTGCCCTGAGCGGGATTTGAACCCACGTCCCCCTGATCACTAGTCGGTTTTTTTTTTCAAATTTCCTCAGAAGTTGTCCAGTGTTGAGTTATATATATATATATACCTTATGATGTCCAAGTTTATCCTACGAAGAGTGCTCTACACCCACAAGTGGGGGAGCGTTATAATAGTTCAATGAATGGGACTAGTCGTTTGACATTTGCCTACAGGCCTGTTTCGTGGAGGCTTTAGGCTTCCACTCTTCAGGGCATTTTAATTAAACTGTGAGTTGCCTGCAGTATTTATAAATGGTCATCTTTCACATACGTGCGTACAAAAAATTCACGAGGTCATTAGTGTAAGTGTCCACAAACTCGCTATCACAAGCATTCACAAGATCGCTATCATAAGCATTTACAAGGTCGTTCGTGCGTAGCGTAACTTAAATGCTTGTTATCACACTATCCGTTCTTTATAAGAAATTTTCTTGCGTGCCTACATGTGCTAATCAATTCTGATCTTTTGTTCAGGGATGCAAGATCGCTGTGACAAATAATAAAGAACTTTTCTAAGTTACACAGATTGCATGTTTTTGTTACGTTCGTGTACGCTCTCGCCTTTCCCAGGATCTTCCATGTTACTTGATAGTTAGCTCCTTCTTCCTTTAAATGCCATATGTGTTTACTCAGCTCGGTTTGATTCCGTTGGTTTTCCTTGATAAATGATTGTTTATGATTTGCGAGTCTGGCCTTGAAAGTGGTGTCAGTGAGCCCTACGTATGTTTGTACGCTTTCGTTGTTGCCCGATGTGACGGTTGCTTGGTAAACGATACCCTTGGCTAGGCACTGATTATCTAAAGGGCACTCTGCCTTCTTTCTACAATTGCACAGGTTTTGGCTGGGGTCTTCTGTGTTTGGCTTTATCAGATTCTTGTTGTGCGCGCTAATAATTGATTTCACGTTGGGCATGCAGCTGTATGACAGCTTAAGGGTGTTGCGATTGAATATGGCGTGCAGGACGTGGCGCCTAGGGAAACATTCCCTCACGATTTTCAGAAACTCTCTTCCTAGGTTGGTTTTTACTTTGGCGTCAAATGGAGGGTTGAACCAGGTGATGTTTCTAGTTCGTTTTCGCCGTCTTTTATTTCTTCGATCTTTCGGGGCGAAGTGTAGCTTGTACTCGTGGCCACTTTTTTTCAGGGCCGCTTGGTATGGTGGAGCTGCATTGTTGAATTCCCTCTCATCGGATGATATGTCTGACAGCCTTTGGTTTATGCTTTCTGGGATACGTTTCAGTATTTCGGGCGGGTGGTTACTCTTTGCGTGGACGTATGAGGGTGTGTTACCAGGTTTCATGTACGGTTGGTGTTTGCCATTGTTGAGGTTCAGTGTCACGTCCAGATAATTGATTACTTTCTTGTTCGCTTCGATGGTTATTTTCAATCCTTTCTCAATGAACACGGCGCATAGTTTCTTCTTTGCTGTTTCGACCATTTGTGGAGTATCATGAGAGACAGCTAGACCATCATCTCTATACAGTCCAATATCGTTGCCGCAGATGGGTTTCAAATGTGTTAGCATGTAGACAACTATAAGCTCACATGTTTCGGCGCCATCATACAAGAAAGCACAGAAAACACAAGAGGATAAGATCAATAAAGAAGCAAAGGAAATTTCCGAAAGGCTGGACCTCTCAGATAGAATCGACATAATGGCCAAGCGCGACGCTTTCATAACCTTAAAAGACCATAAGGCAAACTTCACCAACTCCCCGACATGCCGATTAATCAGCCCAACGAAATCAGAAATCGGACGCATTAGTAAACAAATTCTTCAAAAGATCGTTAAAAACGTAGCTACTGCGACAAAGGTCAACCTTTGGAGAAACACGCAATCAGTACTGGAGTGGTTTAACGGAATTAAGGAGAAGTAAACAGCACAATTCATATGCTTCGATATCGTGGACTTTTATCCACCAATCACCGAAAAGCTCCTAGCCGAAGCGATTGAGTTCGCCGCGAACTACACGAACATTCCACCAGAGGAAATAAACATAATTACGCATGCAAAACAAAACCTGCTTTACAGTGGAGAAACCCCTTGGGTAAAGAAAAGTGGCTTATTTGATGTGACCATGGGCTCCTACGATGGCGCCGAAACATGTGAGCTTATAGTTGTCTACATGCTAACACATTTGAAACCCATCTGCGGCAACGATATTGGACTGTATAGAGATGATGGTCTAGCTGTCTCTCATGATACTCCACAAATGGTCGAAACAGCAAAGAAGAAAATATGCGCCGTGTTCAGTGAGAAAGGATTGAAAATAACCATCGAAGCGAACAAGAAAGTAATCAATTATCTGGACGTGACACTGAACCTCAACAATGGCAAACACCAACCGTACATGAAACCTGGTAACACACCCTCATACGTCCACGCAAAGAGTAACCACCCGCCCGAAATACTGAAACGTATCCCAGAAAGCATAAACCAAAGGCTGTCAGACATATCATCCGATGAGAGGGAATTCAACAATGCAGCTCCACCATACCAAGCGGCCCTGAAAAAAAGTGGCTACGAGTACAAGCTACACTTCGCCCCGAAAGATCGAAGAAATAAAAGACGGCGAAAACGAACTAGAAACATCACCTGGTTCAACCCTCCATTTGACGCCAAAGTAAAAACCAACCTAGGAAGAGAGTTTCTGAAAATCGTGAGGGAATGTTTCCCTAGGCGCCACGTCCTGCACGCCATATTCAATCGCAACACCCTTAAGCTGTCATACAGCTGCATGCCCAACGTGAAATCAATTATTAGCGCGCACAACAAGAATCTGATAAAGCCAAACACAGAAGACCCCAGCCAAAACCTGTGCAATTGTAGAAAGAAGGCAGAGTGCCCTTTAGATAATCAGTGCCTAGCCAAGGGTATCGTTTACCAAGCAACCGTCACATCGGGCAACAACGAAAGCGTACAAACATACGTAGGGCTCACTGACACCACTTTCAAGGCCAGACTCGCAAACCATAAACAATCATTTATCAAGGAAAACCAACGGAATCAAACCGAGCTGAGTAAACACATATGGCATTTAAAGGAAGAAGGAGCTAACTATCAAGTAACATGGAAGATCCTGGGAAAGGCGAGAGCGTACACGAACGTAACAAAAACATGCAATCTGTGTAACTTAGAAAAGTTCTTTATTATTTGTCACAGCGATCTTGCATCCCTGAACAAAAGATCAGAATTGATTAGCACATGTAGGCACGCAAGAAAATTTCTTATAAAGAACGGATAGTGTGATAACAAGCATTTAAGTTACGCTACGCACGAACGACCTTGTAAATGCTTATGATAGCGATCTTGTGAATGCTTGTGATAGCGAGTTTGTGGACACTTACACTAATGACCTCGTGAATTTTTTGTACGCACGTATGTGGAAAGATGACCATTTATAAATACTGCAGGCAACTCACAGTTTAATTAAAATGCCCTGAAGAGTGGAAGCCTAAAGCCTCCACGAAACAGGCCTGTAGGCAAATGTCAAACGACTAGTCCCATTCATTGAACTATATATATATATATATATATATATATATATATATATATATATATATATATATATATATAGTACAGGAGTTGTTCACCAGTGAGTCCAAAATAGTACTCGACAGTAAAGGAGCAAGTTAAATCAGAAGATGAGCTACTCAATTTCTGAGCACATATGGATTTTAATACAAATTTGTTTCGTAGACCAACACAAAGTTGGCCCACTCATCAGTTAATCTCCATATATACTGAAACATCGTTAAAGTCCACGTCAACTATATGATCGCGTGAGATAAACTGTACATTAAATTCAAAAATATATATGCGCGCGCAAGGCTGCGCGCGCGATATACGCACTCCAAATTGTCTGCATAACATCTGTCTCTAGCTATACTTAAGAATGTACTTTCGTCTGTGTCTACATGTAGACACAAGTTCGTTTCGCTTATTCAAGGTTGCCAGATGTGGTTTCGTTATTATTAGGTGTTTCTCTGCAGTGCATAAACCGCATCGCTTGGTTGTGTTAGAATACGGCTTTGCTTTGGCGAGGATTTTCCACGTGACAGTGAAGGCTTTGTTCTTCGCACGCAGTGCCCACAAGTGCTTACTCAGTTCAGTGTCATTTTTCCGTTTCTCATGCCTGAACGACATTTGGTGATTTCTCCACCTGGTCTTAAAGTCGGTTGCTGTCATTCCGATGTAGGTATCAAAACTGCCCTCGGTCGTAACCTTAGCTTGATAAACAATTTCCTTTACCAAACATTCTCCGTTTAATGGGCACTCATCCTTCACTCTACAGTTGCACGTTTTTCCGCCTCTCGGGTCCTGTTGTGGCTGCGCGGCTTTCTTTAGGATGGCTTTGTTATGCCCGTCTATAATTTGTTTCGTCTATAATTTGTATGCCAAATGTGAAACAAATTATAGACGGGCATAACAAAGCCATCCTAAAGAAAGCCGCGCAGCCACAACAGGACCCGAGAGGCAGAAAAACGTGCAACTGTAGAGTGAAGGATGAGTGCCCATTAAACGGAGAATGTTTGGTAAAGGAAATTGTTTATCAAGCTAAGGTTACGACCGAGGGCAGTTTTGATACCTACATCGGAATGACAGCAACCGACTTTAAGACCAGGTGGAGAAATCACCAAATGTCGTTCAGGCATGAGAAACGGAAAAATGACACTGAACTGAGTAAGCACTTGTGGGCACTGCGTGCGAAGAACAAAGCCTTCACTGTCACGTGGAAAATCCTCGCCAAAGCAAAGCCGTATTCTAACACAACCAAGCGATGCGGTTTATGCACTGCAGAGAAACACCTAATAATAACGAAACCACATCTGGCAACCTTGAATAAGCGAAACGAACTTGTGTCTACATGTAGACACAGACGAAAGTACATTCTTAAGTATAGCTAGAGACAGATGTTATGCAGACAATTTGGAGTGCGTATATCGCGCGCGCAGCCTTGCGCGCGCATATATATTTTTGAATTTAATGTACAGTTTATCTCACGCGATCATATAGTTGACGTGGACTTTAACGATGTTTCAGTATATATGGAGATTAACTGATGAGTGGGCCAACTTTGTGTTGGTCTACGAAACAAATTTGTATTAAAATCCATATGTGCTCAGAAATTGAGTAGCTCATCTTCTGATTTATATATATATATATATATATATAATTGTGTAGTTTTGAGCGGGGAAATAACAACAACTAACTGCCTCATTTACCTTAGGATCACCAGCTCAATTATCGACCGGAAACCACAACAAGAAATCTCGCCCGCGCTGTATGATAGTTAGCGCGGCCGAAAACGCCTGAAATTGATAAAACAAGGAAATGAAAGGTTTACTCACGATCGATCAGCCTTTGACGTGCTTTCCTTTGCTCTGTTCGTGGCCATGTCTCGCTCGCAAATAGCAATGTCCCGGATGTACTTCGTTTTCCACGAGCGGGAAAGGTAGGACGTCATCTCTACAAGATATTTTTTCTAAGACTTAGCCCCATCAAACTTCAAGCCAAATAACGCCAACAGCAGCTAGAAATGTCTACTCCATTGCACGTCTAAGCCCTAAATTGATGTGGCTAAGGCTCTTTGCTGTCTAAAGCAAGCACAACATTATCGCCACATGCAACGGTCCAAACGGACTACCATTACGGGGCTAAATGACGTCCACAGAAACACAGAAAGTCCACAGAAAGGCCAGAGAGACAACTTCACTCGTGAACCGCCATGTTAACAACAGAGCACTTTAGGCGTCCCACGGTCTGCATCTGAAACCATCTCTTACCTCTGTCTGAGAGAATACCAGACACGCACAGTTCTTACGTTACGTTTATGCCTGTAAAATCAACTGAAATGTCAATTGCTGGTTTAAAAGAAAAAAGCAAAACAAAAACAAAAACAAAAAAAAACCAGCATGTTAATTTTTTTTTTTTTTTGGTAGCCTAGGTATCGGAGAGCCAGAACGTTTTCGCATGCGTTGACGGAATGTTTGAACAAGAGAGGAAAAAGCAGTACCTCCGGCCTCTGGAGCTGGAGCGTCGTACCAAACGAGTCATCCCGGGATTTCGGCCCGTGCGATCGCTTTTTTGGACGCAGTTGGCCCTTCGCTGCTTTCTGCTACCGACCTCTCCCGGTGCGGCATTGAGGGAGAGATATGTCGGCCCCTAAACCATATGTGACAAATCCCACGCCTACTCACAGCTCCAAACCGCCCTTGTCAACTGAGCGTAAGATATTTTTTCAGCTTATATATTAGAGAGAAAAGTCATTTTATCTGCCATATGGTAAGCACTGGAGTCGCAGATTACAGTGTGCGCACGCGCCCTACTGAAAGTAACATACATACAGGCATAAGCTTTATTTCATCTCGAATTTCCGAATAACTAGAGGAGCTAATATCTTCGAGACATTACATTTACAGCTAAAATACATAGCATATACAGATAACTACTAAATACATAATTTTTAAAGATATATTCATTAAAAAGGAAAGCCGCTGTACAAAATGAGGCCCTGGATTCTCTTTCAAAACCAGTAAACTCATATTTTGCATAAATCCAGACTCAGACTACGTTAACAGCATATGTCATGTGAAGCGGGTAAAATCACTTCAGAAGAATGTGCCTTGCTTTAAGAATGTTTCCAAAACAACAAAACTCCTGGGAGCGATGGAATTCCCATTGAATTCTATAAAAAAAAATTCTGGCCACTAATTAGTGAATCTTTTATTCAATGTGCAAACGAATGCTTCGAAAAAGGTGAAATGTCACGCTCGCAAAAACAAGCAGCCATAACACTTATCGAAAAGAAAGGTAAGGACCGCTGTTTTTTGGATAACTGGCGACCAATCTCCCTTGTAAATGTGGACGCAAAAATTATGTCTAAAGCTATAGCCACTAGAATAAAAAATGTCCTGCCTAACATTATCCATCACAATCAAACTGGTTTTATAGCAGATCGCTATATCGGTGAAACAGTACGTTCAATTTTCGACATAATGGACTTTACAGCCAAACAAGACATCCACGGTTTATTGATCTTCATTGATTTCCGGAAGGCCTTTGATAGTTTGGAGCGTAATTTTCTTCAAAGATGTTTAGAATCATCTAATTTTGGTCCAAATTTTATTCGTTGGCTAATGACTTTTTATAAAAATATACAAAGCTGCATTATTAACAATGGCATCACCTCTAACTACTTCACAATTGAACGAGGAGTTAGACAAGGAGATCCTCTTCGCCCATATACATCTCTTTGTCGTCGCCGTTGAAACCTTGGCTATTGCAATTAGACAAAATTCAATGATAAAAGGCATCACTATTGACAACAAAGAAACAAAGTTACTCCAATACGCAGATGACACAACGGCAGTTCTCTCGGATATTAACTCAGCTCAAACTCTTTTCAGACTGCTCGATGATTTCAAGAATGCCTGGCACAGAGTATTTTGGCGAAACCGCACTTAAACAAGGCATCACATATCGGCCTGTCAACACCATGCGCTAATCACACAATCACACACTTTCGCTGCACTGGTTCAGGCTTACATAGGAACCTAAATAGTCATCAAAACCATACTTTTTCCGCGGCTCGATAAACAACAGGATTTCGCGTGGAATTGGTTTCTACATTTCAGCGTAAAAGACGCCGTGACGTGACATTTCAGCCCAATATCTGTCTGTATTTCCAAAAACATACCTAGAGAATTTGACTTGTCACTGATAATCTTGATACAATTCTCTCCTAGAGCTAGCTCTCCACAAGGGTTATCGTAGCTCAAATAAAAGGAACTAACTCTTCTGTATGGGCCTTTCGAGGCCGGGAAGACTAAATTCACCGTGTTTTCGTTGAATCATGAATTGTACAATTTAATTAACAGTGATTTAAAATGAAATTCGAGTCTAAATAAACGCGAACGTACAGATATCAAAACGACAGCGGAGAGCTGATCTATAGCTTTCTAAGGGCCGAAATCGTCCTGAATGGACTGACCGAGAGCTTCCTACATGCAGAATCCATTGAACCGGCTTCAAATAAACTCGGACATAATTAATTGCCAAATGTTGTCAACAGCTCAATTATCGACCGGAAACCACAACAAGAAATCTCGCCCGCGCTGTATGATAGTTAGCGCGGCCGAAAACGCCTGAAATTGATAAAACAAGGAAATGAAAGGTTTACTCACGATCGATCAGCCTTTGACGTGCTTTCCTTTGCTCTGTTCGTGGCCATGTCTCGCTCGCAAATAGCAATGTCCCGGATGTACTTCGTTTTCCACGAGCGGGAAAGGTAGGACGTCATCTCTACAAGATATTTTTTCTAAGACTTAGCCCCATCAAACTTCAAGCCAAATAACGCCAACAGCAGCTAGAAATGTCTACTCCATTGCACGTCTAAGCCCTAAATTGATGTGGCTAAGGCTCTTTGCTGTCTAAAGCAAGCACAACATTATCGCCACATGCAACGGTCCAAACGGACTACCATTACGGGGCTAAATGATAAGTTTAATTATTTTAGTATAAATTTCACGAAGTCTTATTGCATACAAAGAAAAAAATGTCAAGTAACGCGTAGTAAAAAGAACTGTCTTATTTTGTTCATCATCAGGTTCCAACGTGATGCGCGAATGTCAGGGAGCCCATGGACCCTGACATCGCGCATCACGTTCACAGATCCTGGCGATGTGCCTTGATGCGGTACTGGTGACCTATCAGCAGGATAGCAAACGGTAGATATAGCCCATCAAATTCCACGGATTTCACAATAGTACTAGACAGGTAAATTTATGCTAATACATTATTTGTACTATTAAAACTCGCAAGAATGGTTAATTAACTGTCCTAGGACGAATAACTCAGCAGATCGCATCGCGTGTAGTGACAGATGGTCTGCCAAATAATCTGGCAGAAAAACATATTTTTCCAGACTCTCGCTGTTCGTGGTTCTTTCGAAACACAAGCCTGTATGCTCGTAAACATGCGTTGACATAGATTGGGGCAACACTTCGCTAACAATTCTTATCGCACCGGGTTAACAATTCCTCCGGTGACCCGTTGGATCGGCTCAGATCCCTCGTCCAGGGCCGGACCTTACCCTGTTTTCACAGCGCCGGCATGTAGTAATGAATTGAAATTTCGCGCATTATACCGGGCACCATTACGAGCAGCGAACTCCTTCTCTTTCGCAAAAATATTAGCGCGAATTTAGTACTGCAAAGTGAACTCATAATCATGGAACGCCCTATCTCCGCGCCATGTTTTGAAAAGGTTCAGTCAGATTATGTACTTTTGAAATTTTCCGAGTTATTAGTAGGCTTCAAATTCCCAGCAAACAGATGTCATGTTTTAACTAGCTAATGTCGGGTCCTGTAAACAAACACCTAGAAAGACTGTTTCCAGCTAGATAAATTAATCACGCCTAGCTAAAAACACAGCCTGTGTCACTGAGATTGTCATTGAGTCTTTGGCCGACGGACGGAACGACTGAGGGCCTGGAAGTACCTCGCTTTTGTTTCCCTTGGTACCCACTCTTATAATATACTCAACAAAATTTCAAGTATTTGATTGGTCAATAACGAGTGCATAAATAGATTATAGAGTGCAAATAGTGGTTATAGAGTGCAATACGGAAGTTGCTATGGAAACTATAGGGGAAGCGCGAAATTTAACTGAAGCAAAAAACAAAATGGCTGAAAGCCGGTATACTTCGTCCGACGAAATAGTTGTTGACCAGCTAAAACTAAAGGCAAAAAACAAAAGCTCTTCTAAATTAACACAAACGTAGTTGAATGTCTGGGAAAACTGGGGAAATGAAAGAAAATTCAATCCTAAACTGGAGGAGTATGAGCACGAAGATCTCGATGAAAAGTTACAAATGCTGAAGTACTTACCAAAGATGGATTAGAGTACGAACCGGAGAGTTTGAAGTCCATGCTG
>JAHPZR010049476.1:12500-16159 GCA_019787425.1 Platygyra sinensis | reverse complement strand
TAATGTTTGGTTTGTGATCTGATGCCCAGGTTTAGTCCTGCATTTTTGGCTATATTTTGAAAGATGTGCTTTGTAACCTAGCTAGTGAATTGCAAACGCAGATTTTCTTCCGAATTTTGATGATCATTCGTTCCGTTTGAAATGTTATGCCTTTTAACAGACTTAAATACTGCGGACTAAATTTATCGTAGCTAACATGATCCATTTAGCCCTACGTGTATCCTAAAGATGCCAAACAGTATCTCTACTCACTAATGTACTTTGTACAGTTAAACCTCTCTACTGAGCGACACCGAATTGAAGGCGAGAACGAAGTTCCCGTGGGTTGCCTCCCAAATATAGAGGACCGGGTGTTCGTGGGAAAGTGGGCCTAATTCCAAAAATTTTTTTCACTTAAATAAATCATTGCACCTGTTCGAAACGCACTTCACCTTTTTGAACTTAATCTTGACTTTCTTATAGGCTATAAAAGTTACGAAATCTAGCCATCATCTGTTCCACGACCGAGCCTTTAAGGGGCATGGATCTAGTCCTGGTTTTACGTCACAAACTTCTTTGCATGCATGTTTACAAAGGCTTACTGCGATGCAAATCCATGTTTTGTGGGCGTGGCTTGAAATTTTTCACCCCTAAGAGGAACCAATTCTAAAACAATGCATTAACTTAACTTTAACTCAACTTTAACTTTATTTATCCGCGGTAAAATTCCTCAGGTACAACAATTTCCATAAAATGTATAAAAATCCTTAAACCTAAATAATACTAATCCTACAGTATTACATTAATTTACAACAATAAGCTACCTACCGACCTGATTTCCATGAATGCCGTGTATTTAAAAATTTTGATAGAGAAGGCGTTTAAATTGATTAAGGAAACTAGACTCTCTAATATTACAGGGTAAGTTGTTCCAAAGAGTTGCGCCGTTGTAACTAAGGGCGCGTTCGTTTGGGATATTCCGGAATAGGAATATATTCCGGAATATATTCCGGATATTCTGTTCCTGGGAGCAGAATAAACGGAATGGAAAATCCAGGTATTCCAGAATGAGAATAGGTCCCAAACAAACGCTTAATCGCATTATTTCAATTATTCTTATTCCGGATTGATCCCAACGAACGCGCCCTAAAACTATTTTTCATGTAGTTTGTTCTCGGCAGGGGAACAACAAGTTTATTTGCCTAATCCCTCAGAGCATAGTTTGATACATTTCGCGTTACAAATTTAGACGTGAGATATTCGGGAACCAGACCGTTTAAAGATTTGAAAGACCATTAAGGCTTTCTGAATTTGACGTTGAGAATGTAATTCTTTCCAGCTGAGTTTGTGAAACAAGGAATCGACGTCACAGCTCGATGAAGTTGTCACTCGTGCAGCACGGTTCTGCAGTTTTTGTAGCTTGTTAGATGATGTTTTGCCACAAATACCCCAGACTAGGCTGCTGTTATCAAAATGGGATTGAACTAGCGAGTTGTATATACTGAGTAAGGTGGATTGAGGCACAAATGGCTTAACTCGTTAATGGCTCCAATTGGGGAAGCGATCTTTTTACACAGTTTATCAATGTGGAAATGCCATGTTAGATTTTCATCAATATATATTCCTAATGATTTCACAGAGGAAACTTGTTCAATTAGAACATTATCAATGGAGAGTTTTAGTGTATCAGATAGAATGCTTAATCTTTGCCTGGAGCCGTCAACATAAATTCAGTCTTTGTAGCGTTCAAGGTAAGTCTGTTACACACCCGGGGGGGGGGGGGGGGGGGTACTTAACAAAGTTTTATACGGGGGGGCTCCGCCCCGAGGTCCAACCCCTTACCCTTTTATATACCATTTGGCAGAAATGGTACCCCTTTTATATACCTTTTATTGAAGAAAGGTACCCTTTTGCATACCTAATTTAGGAAGTCTTGTTCTCATTTTCATGCAGTCCTAATAAATAAACCGATACAGCCATAAGGGGCGTCTATTCGAAATATTGTAATTAAAGGCCCCCTAAATACCTAACTCACCGATTTCCCTACCCTTTTATATACCTCAGCTTGTGAAATCCCTACCCTTTTATATACCTGAAGCCTGAAAAAGGTACCCCTTTCGGGCGGAGCCTCTCCGTATAGGCCACTATAGGGAGTACCCCCCCGGGGTTACACACAAGCTTTTCAACGTCGTGAGATAAGTATAAGTAATATGGGTATCATTAGCATACATTCTGGGAACGCTGAACGATAAACAGTTAGGCAAATCATTAATATAAATTAGAAATAAAAGAGGGCCAATGATCGTTCCCCGTGGCACACCAATCAGAGAGCTAACCGTTACCGGAGCACCGTTGTGTGCGATTCGTCAAATATGAATTAAACCAATCAAGTGATTTCTCTTGAATTCCGTACCGACTCATTTTAGTTTATAGTATCTCATGATTAACAGTGTCGAAGGCCTTTTTTTAAGTCGAGAAACACTATGGCATTTGCGGCGCCCAATTGTCAGTGGCTTCAAGAAGAGCACTAACAGTTGAGTGCAAAGACCGGAAACAAGATTGTTGATTAGAGATTATTCCTTCTGCTCAAGAAGTTGTATAACTGCCCGTACACAATCCTCTCGAACACTTTGTAAGGTAAGTAAAGTCTGCATACGAGCCAAGTGGCCCATCAGGCCGGAGCTTATCCCGGTTTCCTTAGCATGAAGCGACTGAGAGTATTTCTACTCCCCCCTGGATGGGATGCTAGTCCATCGCAGGGTTACCCCCAGCACTAAATTCGCCGGTACCCATTTATACACCTGGGTGGAGAGGGCACTGTGAGAGTAAAGTGTCTTGCCAAGAACACAACACAATGTCCCCGGCCAGGGCTCGAACCCGGACCGCTCGATCCGGAGACGAGCGCACTAACCATGAGGCCACTGCGCCTCCCACTCGAACACTTTGGCGACAGCTGAAATGACAGAGGTAGGTCGGTAGTTGTTTAGCCCTGTTTGAACAACGGAATCACTCTGGTATATTTCCAATCGTCAGGAAATATGCCAGACATCAAGGATTTATTATTAAACAGATCACATAACGGGCCTGAAATAATATCAGCACACTCACGGATTAACTTAGCAGAGATATTATCTAATCCAGTAGATTTAGTTTTTGACAATCTATTAAGATGAGTAAAAACAATACTGCTAGTAGTTGGACGAAAGAAAAATTTGTTGAAGCTTTCGGGAAAATTATTTAAATAAGTAGTTATCTGGCAAAGGCGATTGCTTCGAATGCCTTCTTCTCTTAAAGCTGATTGTCAAATATCTCCTGTCATAGTTTTTTTCGGCTGAATACTTGACAGGTACCGCGATATTAAAGCACCCCCTGTGGAACTTTTAAGGCTGAACACCCTTAGGGCAACCTCGTTCCCAGGACTCTTTCCCTGGCTTGGGCGGGGCAAGCCAGAGAATAGGACCTGAGACGGAGATTGACACTAAGAGGTACCAAGACCGCTCTTACAGCCCAACTAAAAGTTACGACGAGCATCCCCGTGCTTTTTTATATAGGAGTCCCCTCCCCACCCGCGTTGTACTAGAGAGGTGTACGTGTTGTATAGCCAGCAGATAGGAAACTAGAATCATTCCACGCATATAATCACTAGCTCCACAAATGATATCAAGTGCCGTCTTCAGATC
>JAHPZR010049476.1:0-7500 GCA_019787425.1 Platygyra sinensis | reverse complement strand
CTATAGCCGATCATGAATAGACTACTTTTGACAACCTTTCCATTATTATGACAAAATTCATTGCCAATAACAGGACAGACGCATAAAAAACTGACGTCAATGGCTTCTTTTACGAACAAATTTTCAAATTGTCCCTTCTCGCTCGTTCACGTATGGCATAATTATAATTCCATTGCCTGTCCACTTATTGACAATGAAAATTATCAAATGAGCGCGTGGGAATTTATGCAGTTATCGTAAGAAAATCAACTCAATTCTAACATTTATGAAAGCTGCATACTAAGACCTTCCTTACACTCCCTCCCACAACCCTTAGACTTGCCAGAAGTCTTTAATTATTCACCCAGGGGGAACAAGCTCCATTTGATGGCTGAATTTGGTTTCTGAAACCCGACTGAGCCTGCAGTTTTTGTCTTACGAATGCTAAGCAACTACCGGTAATTACTTTACTTGCAAAAAATTAAGGGCGTTAAAATCTCGGATGTTGAATTTTCGGGAAAGTTTTATCTTTTGTACCCTCAAGGTTTTACGACGAGAAAATAACACCAATTCTATCAAGTTGGTACGTCTCTCAAGCGATATTCCAACCAGAATTTATTCTGTAAAGAAAACTACGGGCTTCGATAATTTTATATTGTACTCGTCTGTAAATACTTTCTTGAAATTTCGGCCGCTTAAACATTTCGGAGAGTTTTATTTTCGTACATTGGTTTTGTCCGACATTAAAATCGTCCGATGTTTTTTGCAAGTAATTCTGTTCTTTGACTGGATAATAAAAATTGAAAATTAATGAGCGGTTTATTGAAGATTTGCCAAAATGGCACTTGTTCCCCGAATATAATTTCTGTAACTGTAGACAAAATAACATTTCTGCTCTTAATTTTACCGCAAAATCCACCCTTTAAATTGTCTATATAACTGAACCCTAAAATCAAACAAATATTTATCCTGCAAAATCGTACAGAATATTGCCCGATAATTAACCAATGGGGAAATGGTTTGCTCGGCTTATATCACACATCATTCCACAAGAGTGAGCAGGATGAGCATTATTATGCAACAAATTGTCAACAGGCTGCATTTTGAAGAGTGAACAAATCATGTAAGATCAACTATCATGAAGAGACACAGAATGCATTTTTAAGGTTAGATAACCCAGCTTTTCATGTACGGAAGATATACATGTACTCTGTACATTACATCATAGGGTATGTTATGTACAAATGATAGGTGACAACGACTTTGTGATAAAAACAGTCAATACAGGAGCATCATGACAATTTGTCGAAAAACAAAATGACCATTTTGTAATGTCATGCTTCTTTGTTTAGAAAGCCTAATTTTGAGATTTATATTAAACAATGATACCGGTTTCGCATCATAGCGAGTTCGCCACTATGAACTCATCCTAAACTTTCTATTTCGAGTTCGCCAGTCACCTTCAATGGATTAAAGAACGAGAAATAAACATGTCTTGGGTGGTTTTGTTTCATCGTGCACACAATGTTGTCTTTTTTCTCGGTAAGAGAAAGATACATTTTAAGCACTTGATCTCTAGTTGAGTTGATGTGGGGATGAACTCGGTGGGGGTGGACTCGCCATGGGGCAAAACAGGCAGCTACATGTACCATTATGCATGGCAATAATTTTGTTAACAAACTTTTGCAAGAAGAAAGCCAACAAACCTTATTCGTCATATTATTCTATGCTACATAAAATTTCTTTAAATCTGAAGTGAAAATTAATATCAAAACTGAAGTAACCAAATGAATTTAGCAGTTCTCGACAGTATTGTAGACATCAGAAGCAATACCTTTAGTTTGAGACAACTCTCATGTTGTCTGTTAAAGAAAGAATGCTTTCAAAATCATGAAAACCCTGCTCAGTGTGTCTACACAAAATTAATAAGTATCTCATTCACTCATTTTTTCCAAGTTCTAAAGTGATATCTGCAGAGTTCTATGGTGACAATAACATAATAGTAAGGAGAAAATCTATACTTTGATGTATCATGTAGTCATGGTAAACATACATGGAAAGTCTTACACTGAAACAGTGGATTCAGAGAAACGACCAAGTGATGAGAGCTGGATTTTTTTAAAACAATAGTTTTCTAAAATAATATGACAAATTACTAAAACAGACCAGACCAAACCAGAAGCAATCTCTGGCAAGCCCCAAAGGATAGTACAAATGAACACATGTACATACAGCTAAAGTCATTAAAATACGTGTACAACCTATCTTGGGCTTCTGAAGCTTTTTTCCCCTGTGGGCCGGTGTCATCCATAGACCACCACTCACTCTTTCTTTCTTGGAGTATCCAATCACCTCACTCCCATGGGGTGATGATGCAGCATTGGTTATGCATGATATCAGCAGCTATAACTCCTCAGACAAACAACTTTTGCCATATCATATTTACTATCTAAGCTAAGAAATTTCTCTATCAAGACAAGTCTTCACTCAACTTGCTTTCCCACAGGTCATCTCTTTTGCATCAACTGAAAACAAAGTGCGTGATCTCTGGAATCACCCCAACCACCATTGGGACCAAATTTTGTGATTAAGGTACTGTCTCCAGGTTGGATGTTCACTGAAGGTGGATAGAGGCTATTTGTATTCTTGTCTATGACTGTTTGGAATTTTTGCACAGTAGCTTGAATGTTGCAATCTTTTTTTTTGTGATGAAGACCACTGCAATGGCAAATGAAAATGAAAGAAATAATTAACGTGTTAATTTATCAATCCCATGAACATGAACTGAATAAACCAAAACCCAATCAAGCACTTACATTGTACCATAGTTAATAGAGGGGAATGGTTATGAAACTCGACAAAGTTCTTTGTTTTATGTTTTTGTTCCCTTTTTTGGCCTTGACGGTGCACAAAATACAATAGTTGTTTCCTCCGTTCTGAGAAACTCACCAATAGAAACGTGTTGGTTACGTAATTCATGCATAGTGTATGAGGACAGAACAAAGGATTGTGCACTGTCGTGGACCTTCCAACATAAATCTTGCCATCTTTGTTTGCCCCTTTGATGTTTGCCGGGCTTCATAACCAGTCCCCTATATAAACTATGATTGTACCAATTGGACTACTCAGCCAACCTTAAACCATAGTAAAACTAAAACCAAAGTAATTGCCTGATTCTCTTGACACTCGATTGAGAACTGGTCTATGATGAATATTTAATAAACATTATTCTTTATAACTTGTACATAGATAATCAATATTATCATATAAACACCAGTGAAGTACCAGGTGAGCTTTTGCGTGTAAACATGATATCTTCACATGTGCAAATACCATGTTATTTTCATAACTGAAAAAATCACCATTGCTATGGTTACATAATCCTTTCAAAAGCTTTTGCGTGTAAACGCCTAACAACTTGCTGTATATTATTATTGTTATTATTATTATTTATTTTATTTATTTATTTTATTCATTTCTTTATTTTTTTTTTAACTATTGTAATATAAAGGCAAATAAATGATGATGATGATGATGATGATGATGATGATGATGATGATGATGATGATGATGAAAAGTGCTTAAATGCATTGCTGTATGATTGAAACATCATCGGTTCTTTCTCAGAAATCTCCAGCGATCTTTGGAAAATGTTTGGAACATTTGTCCGGCCTACGGACAACTTTTGGAAAATCTTCAGAAATCTTCAGAAAGATTCTCAGAGAGTGTCCAGAAATCTTCTGAAAATCATCAAAAAGGTTGTCATTTGTATGTTTATACAACAACCAAAATAATACATGACTGCTCTTGAGATATCAAGTAAAACACTCGAAGAGAAATTCCATATCTACAAGGACCCATGTATTATCCTCTATTTAATAACTATATAATATTACAGATCCTATCTTTATATCATACATTTAGATCATAATGTAATTTACATTGTAGCACTTTCTTCGAACAAATTTAGTAAATTTTAAAAGAAATACATGAATTTTAAATGCATGACATTTTAGTGACACTGTGTCGCATTAAAACTTAAAATTATGTTATTGATACGATTGTGTAATGCAAATAAGGTCAGCTATGCATGTTATACAAAATGTTAAGTATGGAAGGAGCCTGCTTGGGTAGTGAGTTTTTCCATCGCATTCTTTTAATAAGGAGGTGTTTTTTTGCAACTTTTTCCCCCAGCATTTCTCTAGGATGGTACAGACTGTGCAGGTTTGTTGACCAGTACATGTAGTTAATTGTGCTCTTCACAAAGATGATTGCCAATAAGAAACTGATTGACTACAGGTACATTCCTTTGGGGTAATCTGGATCAGGATCATTTATTCAAGATCTGCCTGGATCACGGTACATCAAAGGAAGCATTGAATCCACTCTGGTCATGGATTCATCAGTTAGTTCCTGTTGATGCACCATGATCCAGACAGATCTTGAGATGCTGATCCTGATCCAGATCACCCCAAAAGAACACACCCTATGTATACTAACACACAAAAGACACTGTGGAGCTGTGGAACATTTATGTACTAGTTAGGTGTAACTAGGGCATGTATGCCTTGTTGTAGAACTTATTATACAGTACTGTAGATGTTTGTCATCAATTTACCATTCTCCAAGATGATACACCCTGGATCCCTTGAGAACAAGTGACTTGAAAGGGCTTGACAAGCAGGAAGCACTTATTTTCATCAGTGACCAGTCCCAGTTGTATTCATCATAACTCTTACAGAAAACCTATAAGATAAATGAGCTCTAATCACACTTCATTAGCACACACCATCCACTAATTGTCTGTAGTGCTTTGCAAAAGTAAGTGTACATGATTGTATAGATGTAGTTAAAAAATCTCACAAAAAGGATGATACAGGTCACCAGTCTTGATAAAAAATTACATGTAGACCACTAATAACAAAACCTTTTAAAGGTTAAGTTTTTACAAAAACTGTTTGGTTTCAGAATGTCTAAAGAAATACTATTCCACAATCTAGATGCACATGCAGAAGAAGTCTTGATATCTAAACATACACTCAGGTACATGTACATGCACAAGTACACTGTAGTGTATCTTTAAATAAGTACACTATATTGATTCATATTATTTATAGTGACTCTACACCAGTAGGAAAACAGGACAAATCTGATGATGCCAGCAGTCTCATCTAATGCAATAAAGTGTGAATCTCTGAATGCAACATACATGGACATGTAGTAATTGCCCTCAGCATTTGGCTGGAACAAGTAATCAGTACTGTGTAAAATGCAGCAGTCTTTGATATCATCAAACCTTCTCAACTCACCTCACTACACTCCTTTATTTTGTTCCACGTTGTTTTCTGTCAAATGCCATTCCCCAGGTTTATGTTCGTGTGAATCGGCCAGACTGAGAGGTCGAGCCTGATAAAATAAAGATGAATAATTTAAAGTGTACCCTCATTTGTCTCTGTACACTAGATTTGAAAACAATTCAACAGCTTGTTGCCTGATTGAAGTATTAACAGGTCCTGGGGGAAGGGGGAGGGCCTAGTCTAGAGAAAAAAAAGGAGAGGGGTGTGCAGCCTGCTTTCCAAAATGGGCCATCTCTCTTTACAAACCCAAAGATCTGCTATTTCCCTACCCATTAATGACGTGCAACCAAAAATTGGATTCCCTATTTATTGAACACAGTGCAACTGGCAACAGTTTGCCCCTAACATGATTTATGAAGGCTATTGATGCCTTTCTTATTGCATTCATATTAGGGGTGATATTGCACCCATTTTTTGACTATTGCCAATAGTATTGCGATAGTGAAAAAACACCATTGCAATAGTATTGCGATAGTGTGATACTATTGCAATACTATTTGCGATAGTGCCATTTTAGTGAACAAAAATGGTTTTTTTAGTATTATTTTCATTGTAGATAACAAAGATATTTTTGATATAAATGCCCCATTCCATCTTCCTGTACAATGCAAGTTATACAAATTGAGAAAAAAATAGCAAATCCACAGATTTTTCTCTGCATTTTTATCACTAAAATTGAACATAAAATATGCCACATAATGCCTATCAACATCTCACTTCGCAGTGGTCCAGTCGGTTTTTCGTGTTACCACTGTATTTTAGAATCGTTTAAAAAAAAACGGGACAACTTGCATGCCACTCTTGTTTCATCCACAGGGCCATCATTTTCTTTTAAAAAACCAAAGTGGTTTCCATACGCTGGACTTCGCTTTCTTGTTTGGAACAATTTCAAAAGATTCTTCACAGGCCATGTTTAGCTTTTGAGAAAAAGCCATAGAGCAACTGGATGGGATGTCGCAATACTTCCTAGAGGGGGGACAATAAAATATTTTGCCGCCATTTTGAATGCGGACAAGAGCCTGGTGGCGAAGTTAGAAAACAAACACGGTGGGCCATGTCAGAGAAGATTGTTTTGGCATAAAAACTGTCACTTATACTTGGAATAATGAACAGCACAGACAGACGCGAAGAAAAGAGGAATTTCTTTATTCAAGGAAGATGCTTCAGGAGATCATTTAAAGACTATTGTAACTATTGATATTTTATGAAACTATCGCGATTATTATTGATAGTTTAAACTTGGTATTGATGTATTGCTATTGGAACACTTACAATCGCGATGCCATCGATAGTTTGATGTATCGTTACATCCCTAATACATGTACATATCCAACTCAAGACTAGAATGCACAAACCATACACTATTTATGGTCAAAAGGGCTGAAAAAAACCATACTCTTAGGGGCTGCACATACCTATATAACCAGGGCTTGAAAATAAAAAAAAAATTAATTCTAAGTCACCTTTTGGCATCTATCAAAGAAAAAATTATGGTCGCCAATTGCAAAAATGCAGTCGCCAGATAGTACAACAACAGAAATTCAGAGGAGAGCCTCATTTAATTAGCATTTGTTGATCAGCTTCTGGTAGATTGTGGCTCAAGGTGTGGGACAGACTGAAATAATACTCAATCATTGAATGACTTGAAACACAAAAACACTAAAGAAAAAACTCTGGAAGAGTTGTGCATGACAATCTTACCTTAAGTAGTACGGGAACAAAGAAATAAGAACATTAATTTTTAAGGGTTACTTTAGCCTGGAACAACTCCATCTGTCATATCGCATGCAAGAAGTCATAAGATGTGAAGGCATCAAACATTAATCATACATGGTGGATAGCCATTTAGTACCAGACCTGCTCTTCAATGGAAATCCACTGGTTGAATTACTCTCGCCTGATTTTTTAGAAATGTGGGCCAGAATGCTTCTCAATTCAGCAGCCTTTCAACAAAATGTTGCACCCACAATCACTATGTAAAAGCTGCTGTAATGTTGTTTGGAGGTCAGCATTCAAGTTTTTAAAAAAAGGTTAAACAGAGTTAATTTGCATTTCCTTTTACAGAAAAGCAGAAGTGAGAACTTGAGAAATTATTTCTCACCCTTAATCTTTTATGAATCAGGGGAACTGTTGTTAAAGTGGCAACAAAACTCAAATTTTTAGT
>JAHPZR010049467.1:0-12391 GCA_019787425.1 Platygyra sinensis | reverse complement strand
GCGAAGAGCGCAGAACATAAATGAAAGGGGAAAATCGAGGATCCGTAACTTACAGTACGGACCGAGAAGACGAGCGTGGCCTAGTGGTAGGGCGCTGGACTTGTAATCCGGAGGTCCAGGTTTCAAATCCTTCTCCCTGCCACTAGATGGATTTGTCTTCGGCGGCCCCGAATTCAACTCCTCCACGCCTTGTAAATAGCCAACTGGTCAGCCTTCCACCAGTTGGGATTCTTAACTTGTTATACTTTAAATCCATTGTAAAGCGCTATTGGATAGTAATAGAAATAGCGCTATATAAATAAACTGTTATTATCATTATTATTACCGAGAATACGAGGTTAGTAAAATGTTACCTACATCTCTACTGTGTCTGACGGGTTCGAGAAACGGTTTTAAATTTCTGACGAACTTGAAAGCGAAACGAGTCAAACTGAAATCGCCGTTGAGTGACTCTTTAGTTGTTAGCAGGTTTTAATACAGAATTTCAGAAGTACAACATAGTTTTATATGTTTACTTGCTAAAGGAGTTAAGAGAATTTGGCGATAAATCAAGGAACATTTTGGCGACAAAAACAGCTACGGGCTGTACAGTAGAATATGGCGCGCTAAATTTACTAATCACAGAGCGCGCACTAAGAGAGTAATAATAGGGCTCTTTAATATACATACTTCTTAATTCTTATCGTCATCATTATTTTTTAATGATCAAGCCTTGACAGAACCGTGAGGAAAGATGTCTTTTTAGATTCTTAAGGGCGGCAAACACTAGCGGACAGGAAACGCGGACTTAAAGCGGGGACATTTTGCAACGACATTTTTCATGGGTTGAAAGTTTTGCTAGCGCAGAAAAGGAAGCAAAGTTGGCGCAGTGGTGAGAGCGCTCGCCTCGCACCAATGTGGCCTGGGTTCTATTCCGGCCCGGTACTTTATGTGGGTTGAGTTTGTTGTTGATTCTCGCCCTGCTCCAAGGGTTTTTTTTCGGATTCTCCAGTTATCCTTCCTCCGCGAAAACCAACGCTCTAAATTCCAATTCGACAAGGATAGAGGACCGGTATTGAAACCAGCTAGGGATGATGTGGCTTTATTTTTAGCTTATTTATCTATTTATTTGTTTGTTTATTTATTTATCTATTCATTTATGTTGCGGGGACAACGAAAATGTTGCCTGAAATTCAGCTGGTTCGAATTCGCCGGTCACGAAGCACGGACAAAAGAGTGTAACTAATGTGCGAGCCTGCGAGCCGGAGCAAGAGCCGGATCCGGAGCCGGATCCGGATCCGGAGCCGGAACCGGAGCCGAAGCCAGAGCCAGGGAGGCGGGCGGAGCCGGAGCCGGAGCCGCGAGCCTATTTTGCGAGCCACTGCGTATTTTTTCATTTTTTTTTCTTTTTTGAGTTTTTAATTTAACCATTAAGTCTTACTCAGTGTAAAAATGCTACACTTGGCTGCAGAAACAATAGTTTTCGATTTTCTTTCTTGCGTGTAAGATCCAGGTTGAAGTTATCCCTTGTTACAGATGGTCACTTGTTAATAATTTATTATATGTTTCACTTCTTTGTAGCCGAGATTACTTACAGGTTACCAATGAGATGAATCGAGTGTTTGGCAAGTACTGTGGTCACATGACTGGAAAGACACTTCTTGTATCTGGAAAATACGCCTTGATAAAATTCCATTCAGAGAGCAGAATTCAAAACAGAGGATTTCTAATCAGTTTCACATCCTGTAAGAAAGAATACTTGAATGGAGTTCATGCTTTAATAATAGTGATAATAACTTTAAAAGGTGCTAGGACACAGAAGGTAGATAATTCTCGAACAATTATAAAACCAAAATTGAAAAAACGAGTAGCTAGGCGTGTATCTGAAGGGATGACTGTCGGCGTGGGAGGAGGAGAAGAAAGGGGGGGGGGGGGGGGGGTGGCAATTATACCTTAGCGGATTGTGCTCCTAAAAGTGGCATATTATGCTACTAGCAGAGCTCGAAATGTCAAGGGAAACTAAATTAAATATGCGATTTCAAGAGTAACTAAGAGTCCAGAGTCATTAATTTGCATAAGTTAGACAAAGACCTTAACGCGAGTCGAGTCTGATTGTACATTTAAACACGGTCGTAATTGTTTAATGAGTAACATCTCATTAACGAGACAATCAAACTTGTTCTGGCATTTTTTCAACAAATTAAAACAACTGTGAAAGTCATCCGGAATCCTGCCTGCGTGTCTACTATCATAGTGCTTGCGCACTGACGAGGTCTTGCTTCTATGTCCATCGACGCGTACGAACAGATGTCCACGGGTGTATCCGACATAACCAGCATCGCACTGGTCACACTTGAAATTATACACAACGCATTGCTGATCAATGAGCTGAGGCTTTGGTTCGCTTGTCGGGAACTCCTGCGCAATCTTGCGGCTCGTAAACACTGGTTGGACAATAGTCTGGAGCTTCACACTGACATCTTTAAACTGCGTCTTCACGATATTAGCAGACTCTTGGTCTTTAAAGGGTATGACGGCCCGAGTAGTGTTCTCTGTCGTAGATTTAGACGGCAATAAAGACTGTTCAGCGACCCTTAAATTTAGGAAGGTTTTAACAGTGGAGTCCACAAGGTAATTGGGATACTTCAGTTTCGAGAAGACAGACTTCAATCGTTCGCACTCCTCAGTGAAGTAAGGCCATGACGAGGACAGGCGATATGCGCGATCGAGCATAGTTGACAATAGGCCGCGCTTGTACCTATTATCGACATGACTGTGGTAATGGAGGAGCAGACCACTGTTTGTTGGCTTCACGAATACTTTAGTTTCAATACGGGGCGCTCGGTTTAGGAGTTGAATACCGAGGAAGGGGAGCATTCCATCTTTTTCGACCTCCATAGTGAACTGGATGGAGGCGTGGGCGTGGTTGAGGGTGTTGAGAAAGTCCCTAGCTGTAGATAAATCAGGCATCACGGTGAGTGTGTCGTCAACATATCGACGATAATAAGGTGGCATCTTACCCTCAGCATCTAATTTCTCTTCAATAGACGAAATGAATACGTTAGCTAGCAAGGGCGCGCCACTGGAAAAGTTGAAAATTTCCATGGACATGTCAATTTTAATTTACAGTATGTAAATCTTGATTTACATTGTTTGTAAATTTCAATTTACATGTTGGGGTATTGTAAAATAAATTTACAGGAAATTTACAGCTTTTAATACAGCATGTAAATGTTCTGTAAATGGCGATTTACATTGTCTGTTTCGACAAAGAATATTTGAAGAACATGTAAAAAACCTGTAAAATATTTTAAGCACTTTTACAGTATCTTCTGTTGTAAAAAACATGTAAATTGCTCTACTAAACCGTGTAAAAATGTGTAAATAATTCAACCGAATGCTATAAAAATTCTGGAAATGTCATGTTTGTAACCCTGTAAATACCATGGAAATGCAAAAAGGGGGCCTGTATGAAACATGTAAAAACCATGTAAATGAAAAAAGGAGGCCTGTTTGGAAACATGTAAAAACCATGTAAATGAAAAGGGGGGCCTGTTTGTAACCCTGTAAGAACCATGTAAATGAATGAAAGGGGCCTGAAAGAAACACGTAAAAACCATGTAAATGAAAAAAGGGGCCTGTGTGAAACATATAAAAACCATGTAAATAAACCTAGGTCCGCCTGTAAAAATTCTTTGAATAGAAAACTAGGGGCTACGGGTGAGGGGGCGGAGGTGGTGGCTGTAAGTAACCTGTGAAAACTGATATAAGTCAACAAAGGGGACCTTGAAAAGGCTGTGAAAACAATTTAAATGATAATGGGGGTTTTCGAAAACTCTAAAAACTATGTAGATGTAAAATGGGTACTCTTAGAGAAAGAAAAGATCTAAATCTCACAGAGGGCCTGTTTCAACCCTACAAAAATCATATAATGGTAAAGTGGTGGAGCTAAAAAAGTCTAGCCAATACAAACAAACGTTAAGGTCAGTGTTTCGCCATTTATCTTACATTTGCAGCAAGCGCACCATCTGGAGCCCTAGACAATAATCCAGTCCAGCAATAAAAGTGGTAGGGCTATAGCTCTACCAACCCCTCCCCCGCGGTGGTTCCTGCATGTAACGGTTAACCAACGTAAACTGTTCAAACGATGTAATACCAAGTTATGGACAAAATGGGACTTTCACGGCACGAAATGACAACCTAACTAGAAAGAGCTTTTCAGCGGTATTATGAGGGCGCGTAAAGTTTAAGTGTAACACCGCTATAAAGCGCACATAGAATGATAAAGGACGAACAGTAAATAGAGAAAGGAAAAACATCTTTGGAGCATTTATGTAAGAGTTACAAGTTGGGCTGTTAGCGCGTCCAGATTTACACATACGAAATACCGTCATTATCGGGGATAGGGTCTGCCGGATTATGCTCAAAAAATAGAGTATTATTCTTTCGGGCGTCACCCATGAAAACAGGGTATTATGCTCAAAATTATGCTCGGCTGGAGGTATTATGCTCAGATTATGCCGGACTAAAATGACACTTCCACCCCACCCCCAAGAGGCTCGTACCTATTAATAAATATTCCCAGTCTTTCAATTTTGAAAGAAATGCTAGACAATAATTATCCAGTTAAACATCTCACGAGCAAGTGCCAATAATGCAAATCCACGAACCCATATACAAGCTCGGAAGCCTGGAAAAATGCACAATTTACGAAAAACAAAGACGTAGTGAAAATCACGGTTCACCGCAAATTAAACATTTATTTCTCGTTTCACGGAGAATAATGTTGCAAAATCATGGTTCACGGCTACTATGAGAATCACGATTCACGAGGAAAAAAAATAGCCATTTCACATTTCACGGGGAAAAAAAGGGCCGATCACGAGTCACGAAAATACCCTTTACCACCCTCATAATCGGGCAGACCGTAATCGGGGAACGAAATATCATCGATTTAGAGGGTTATTTAAAATGTTCCGAATTATGACCATTTTACACGTAAGACTAATACAACTAACTCTGAGCTTTTACATGTATGTTCCCTGTGTTTCAATTCGGCGTTTTCTACCAATTTGGGCTCTCTTGGTGCCTTCGTAATTATATAAGAACGACGCAGAGTGCCGGTGAGTACCCGATCTGCAACAACTAGGAATCAGCGGTTTTCACGTTAGGTACCAGGTTCTCTCGATTCTCCCGCCATTTTGTCAGTTCGTTGAACTGTTGAACTACAACAAGGTCGTGCCGATCGTTGGAATCGGTTGCTTCGAACTGGAGCTGGATCTGTTTTAGCGGGGCAAAATGGCACCGCGGAAATACGCTTTTCACGTCACAGTATAAACCGGTCAGTGGTCATCACCATCAGCCTGTCTTCCTTCGAAATTCCTTCGATCGATCGACGAAAGGATCGGTATTCTCGTGGTTTAAGAACGAGAAATCCTTGATACTTCTCGTTTTTTTGTAGGTTTGACCTCCTAAATCGGTTTTTAACACTTTTTAACATTTTTAACAAAATGTTCGCAATGAATAGCAGTACAGGAAAGCCAAGAAAGTCATTTTGTGTGGTGTAATGTACAGTTGCTGAATCGAGCCGAGCTGACAAAGCGTCGATAGTGTTGCTACAGTTGTCCTCTTCAGGATTATCAAAAACAACGATGGGTATGTAATCAGAGCAGAGGATTGGTTCTGTGTGAGGCTTCTGCAAGTAGTTTGAAGACCGGCTAGATTTTAAGTGTAATTTGCGCGAAGTGATAGAAGCACATGTAAGTTTTGTTTTTTGAAAATATTCACTCACTTATTAAGTTTGCGCCGAATTAAACTTAATATCGCTTGTTCTTTTAGAAATAATTCGCCCTCGTCAAACAATAAGAATTTTGTCTTTAAAGACTGGCTTGTTTGACGTTTCTCATGATCACCTTTCTGGTATTCTGCGCATTTCGGAACGGGTTAAATAATATTTTTTGTACTGTCTGTTCGTAGTCAAAATAAAACACTTGTTGATTTCATTCACACGTATCATTAAAGATTGAAGAGGGCTATAAAATGGTGATGTTTGCGAAGAGAGTAGAAATACTGTGATTTTTTTTTGCTGTAGTGAATAATATATTCGGTTCATTGACAACATTTTTCCTTGCTTGAGGTCTTTTTGTTTACAAGCTTACTGTTTTTCATGCAAATTTTACAAGAGATTCAAGACTCGTTTCCTTGTACGTACATGCATGTACAGGTAAGTACTTCTTATTTTAAAATGCTCAAACAAGTATCTCTTTACACTAAACAGTTTCCTATTGTGGGGTGTGGTCAAATTTCACTTTTGATGCCGAAAACACATTCAACAGTTCAGAGAGGTAGCAATTTACTCTTCAATGAAACTCATCTGTTTATTTTGTTTACTCGGTCAACTGAAGCTTTCTCAGATATATGTATGTTTACTCGATTTCGGTTTCATTATCTTGCATGTACATTGTATCAACTTATATAAATAAATAACTATTGTTGTTTTTTCATTCATTTAATTTTTTTACTTTAGCTTTGCTCAATCACTAGACAAAATAATTTTTACATTGTTTGTGCTTAAAAATCAACACTTTAAAATTCTAATTCGATCAGGAAACAGTGGATGAAGAGCCACTTCATGGAAATGCCACTGCAAATTCTCATTCCCATTTTATTTTTATTATAAATCTTTGCAATCACATGCTTTGAATCAATATAAAATCGATTATGATCCTCATTAGCAATAATGTTGCATCATCATCTATACTTTTGTATTAACTTTGTATTTATTTACTTTGTATTTATGTTCTGCAAGATTCTCACTTGACTCGTAACAATTTTATTACAAGACATTGTAGCACTTTATGGCAATACATGTATGAAAAACATGGTTATCTTTTTTTCCTATGGTAAATTGGCTTACAAGCGGGTTTATGGTTTATGTCCCATCTACAAACATCCCAAAAATTGAACATTCACAAAAGCCTTAAAGAACAGATGCATTTCTTTCAAATAAATATTTGTTGCATTTATTTCACCAATGTAGGTAGGTAAAGTCTGCATAGGAGCCAAGTGGTCTATCAGCCTGGAGCGTATCTGGTTTCTGTGGCATGAAGAGACTAGGAGTATTTCTATCCCCCGCTGGATGGGATGCTAGTTCATCCCAGGGTTACCCCCAGCATTAAGTTAGCCAGTTCCCATTTATACACCTGGGTAGAGAGAGATAAGTGTTGTGTCCCAGAACACAGCACAATGTCCCCAGCCAGGGCTTGAACCCAGACTGCTTGACATTCAGAGACAAGTGCAATAACCATGAGGCCACACATCTCCCACAGTTCACCACTCACCTTCAACAAATTTTTTTTTCTGGTCTGAAATTTTGTGCAGACTTCAAAGTTGCACTACCAAAACAAGTTTTGCCAGTCATTGCAAATCACTTGAAATCAAGACAGTAAATTGAAAGGCAGAAAGTGAGGAATTGTGTATTCCACAGAAATTTTCTCAAATACACCAACAATCAAAGAGGTAAACTTGACTGAAATAGACTCATTTTCAAGGCTGAATGTCCAGGAGTAGAATTGCCATATGGACAGCATTGATCAGTATTCTCTCATACTGTGTGTTTACAACACTGATGTTGTGGAAATAATTGATGGACAGTATCTGAAAGGATTTCTGCTAAGCCAAAGGAGAAAAAATATTCAACAGGAGAAGTTTTCTTTTGGGAAATCCCAGTGTAATAGTAATTTGTACATGAGTTAAGAAAGGGCTCATAACCTGGTTGGCCTTATAATTATAAAATTGTTGTGTAAATACAATGAGGGTAACCTATATTTATAACTGAAACTGAAATCCATTTATTGATCATGAATTTTAACTGAGAGTTGTTATCAACAAGAGTTTATGGCATATTTTTGAAAAAAAATTAGCCAGGCCTTCTCCCCTCTTAAGGAGGCTCGAAAGGGTTTTTCGTTGCTATATTGCTTGTGAAACGATGGAAGATTACAAAGAAGGATGTTTAATGGTGTGGGCAAACTATATGTCTCCTTGCAACTCTATTGTTGAGCTATACTTTAAGGGTACTTGTGACGTCATATCAGTTACCATGGCAACGCACGAGGTCCACAAAAGCGTCCTCTAAATTTCAGTTTTTGTAAATTATCTGAGAAACTAATTCGGTGACCTACCATTTTTATTTCTTTGTTGGAAAGTTCCCTAAATTCTTTAACTTTTCAGACAGTATGAAAAAATTCTATCTAGTAGAATTAAATGTATTTAAAGAAAACGCGTTTTATGGCTTACAGAAAATTCCACTAGATAATTTTCCCCGAAACTTTTATATCTGAAGTGCCATTGCGAATGGTGCGTGCATGCAAAAAATCAAGATAGGTTACCGAGCGAACTTTCGAGTTAAAAACAAATGTTTTCTGCAGATTTTATTTCCGGTTCGCGCGATTTTACGCAGCATTAACTTCCGGTGTGCTGATTTTAATACTGGTTCAGCTGACGCGTGCATCTTAGTTATGGCGTGTGTAGATTGCGCGCGCGCGTGCAGCTAAAAACCCTTTCGAGCCTCCTTAAGATGATCAGATTCCATGCCTCTTGTGAGTATTTGTTTTTTTTTTATCTCAGAAACCCTCAAACCCCAACACCCTTGCAACTAGTTTAAAGCAATTTTCACACTTTTGAGTCGCTAAAATAAAATAAATGACTTTAATAATTCGAAATCATGAGAAGAGACAGAGAAACAAAAATAAATATAAAATGGAATATTTTATTTTCGCCAGTCTTCCAGAAGTACAGTATCATTAAATTGAATATTTGTAATAAAACATACCTCGGTGCTTCCTCGAATGGAAACCAACTTTTTAAGCCTTTGGGGGCTTCAGTCCTACACCTGCTGCAGCAACGTGTCCCAGATTTATACAAAGCACTGCTTCAGCCAGGTTGTACCTTCTATAATTCGGTAGATGACCGTTTTACTTATGCGAGTGCCCCCAAGTGGACGGATGCGAGCATGTTTTGTCGTCTTCCCGATGAATGCGATCGAAATGCCGTTGACATATCGATTCATACCCACCAGCTCTACAAACTTGAGAAGTTGGTGTCCTCAGATCGCCGCCACTGCCACACAAAAGCTGCCTGGTTTTAGCCGTAGCGCTCAACATACCACTGACTCGCTGCTTGCGAGCGTAACTCTCACGAAACAACAACAATTTCATACCGTGTGCAAGGTCAGTTTAGTTTTGGCACAATATATAATATTAACCAAGAACTATCCAACAAATGAGCGGAATTTGAAAGCTAAGTTTACAGTGTGCGCTCTAAGTTTTGTGCTTTTTTCGCTGTCGTCAAGACTCGGTGCGAAAACAACTTAAAATTGCCGGCATTTTGTAGTTTTGTTAAGGTGTACCGCTGACCCGTAAAATACTGTATCGCGTCCCAAAAAACGTATTTCCGCGGTGCCGGGCAAAATACATTCTACCTTCGCTTCTTCATCGGTCTCAAGGCAAAGTTTTCTGTTACGCAAAAGCTGAAGATAGCGATTAGAGTAGAAAACAACAACAACAACAGGTAAGCAATTATTGCTTAATTTAATTTTGAACCATTTCGTTTTGCCTTTGGTTGTGCGGCTAACTATACAGAATACGGGCTGTGAGGCTAAACTACAGAATACAGGGCCACTTTTAACCTTGCACCAAACGAGCCGGCTCGTTTGGCTGGTTTGCTCTTACCGCATATCAATTATTTCTCGTTCTTTTATCCACTGCCGAGCCAAACGAGCCGCTAAACATATGAACTCAAAACTTAACGCCATACAACTTATTCCTTGTTCTTTCATCCACTGCCGAGCCAAAGGAATCGGCTCGTTTGGTGAATCGTTAAAAGTGGCCTTGCATTCTAGCTTACATGTGTGCACCTTATATGACCCATCTTGATGCATGTTATTGTAAGGTTTTGCTGCCCTCTGATGTGAATGGTAGTAAGATAAAATGATTGTACAGTGTTCAGCAGAGACATTTCTTTTATGCTAGTGTAAAAAAATTTACAGCTATCTACATGTCCATGCAAATGACAGTATGCTGTTGTAATCGACTGTACAGGCACATTGCACCCAATGATACTGATATTGAAGTAACATTTTGTGGAATTTTCTTTCACCAAAAAAAGCTAACATACTTTATAAAGAGGTAAACATGTACCTCAAACTGTCACGAAAGCTACACAGGGCTTGAAAAAAAGAAAAGAGTAGCATGCTCAGGCAGGAAAATCTACTGGTCTTGGACAATGCAGAATAGTCAATCAATAATATTTGATAAATAAACAAATTATAGCCTTCAGCTGGTGCAAAATTTTGCTGGGATATTTGTCCATGGACTTTATCTGTTCCAACAAGTAAACAGACACTTGAAAGACACAAAATAACATCACAACATGTTAAGTAGCTTGAGATTTCCAGTTAATTTTCAACCATTAGTTATCCTAAGAAGTTTAAAAAGCCTTCGAAGATTCATCAATATCTGAAAACATAAATTGTTTTTATCTGATATGACTGAAATGAAGTTTGATCTGTCTCTTGAATAAAGTTGCCTAGCACGTGACCAAAATCAACCCAGGCAGACTTCCTGTGCAGTACAAAAGTTATTAGTTATTATTGCATGTCTAATTCCTTATGCGTATTCACATGCTATGTGTTTCTTTGATGACTTAACTTGACTACCAAATATAAGTCAAGCTTAGACCGGTAATATTCTTGAATCTAGCATATCGTAGTCAACTGTATTGTAATTTAAGCTGAATATTCAAACGAATACAAGTTAGTATATTGCGTTTTGTTTTGCAAAAAAAAATGAATCAGAAAGGTTTCTTGCTGCAATAAAAATTCATACACACACATGAAATTACGTGCAAATGCATGTAAATCCCCTGGAACAGTAAATTTTACATGTGTGTGATTACATGCACCTTACATTCCGCTTATATGCACTGTCCATGAATACAACACAAACATTTTACGTATGTGTAGGTAGTACAATCCATTTGACTGCTACCATAATGCCCAAGGACAAATATTTGAGCATATTTTTGTGCCAAATTGAGACTATTGTGTTTATTATCCTTCAAATATTTTTTTTTTGTAACATGCACGGTTTTGAAAATTGGGAAATATCACTTGGACGTTTCCTAGTTTGAGCTTGGGAACATTCAATCATGTGATTGTAGAAGAATCACATAAGAGTGAAAGTATTTGATGAATTGTAATCATCAGTGGAAATTATTATTACTTAATAGCCCTTTTCACAGTTAATTTTTCTCATTTGAATTACGACCCCACAAGCTTGTAGCTTTAATTTTAATTGTGTTTAAATAAAGGTCATACATACATACATACCTACCTACCTACCTACCTACCTACCTACCTACCTACCTACCCACCCACCCACCCACCTACTTACCTACCTACCTACCTACCTACCTACGTACATACATACAATGTAATCCAACGTGGATGCAAGGCAATTTTGGGCTAAGTAAGTAAGTAAGTAAGTAAAAACTTTATTACCGGCTTAAAGTACAAAATAGCTGGAAGTTGCCTCGCATACATGCTAGATTTTATTGTAATGCAAATGAGAAAAGTTGACTGTGAAAAGGGCTATTACAGTGCATCTAACCCCAAAATACTTTTTTCACTTAAAAAAATCTCTGCGCCTGTTCGAAACGCACTGCGCCTTTTAAGGGCCGAGACACACGATGCGACAAATCGCTGCGACAAGTCGTCTCGTCTGCACTGCTGCTGTGACAAGTCGCTGCGACAAGACACTTGTTCAAGTTGTTTATCTTGGTCCACATGTTCAAACGCCATTTTGAATGGTTTTCTGAGGGATCATGGGAAAATAATGGACGCTCCCTCATTGGTTGATTTTAATTTTGTCGCAGCGACTTGTCGCAGAAGCGTACACATGCTACGACAAGGCTGCTTGCGCTTATTTTGTCGCTGCGATATGTCGCACGAATTCAGATCAGTTTGAATTCGTGCGACAGATCGCAGCGACAAAATTCTGTCGCAGCGACAATGATTTTCACATGTCACACGAGGCGATTTCTTGCAGCAACCTGTCGCGGCGACGTGTCGCAGCGATTTGTCGCATCGTGTGTCTCGGCCTTAAAACTAAATCTTGACTTTTTGTAGGCTGTAAAAGTTTCAAAATCTAGCCATCATCTGTCCCATGATGGAGCTAGTAAGTGGCATGGGTCTATTCCTGGTTTGACATCACAAACTTATTTGTATTGTCATAAGTCTTTGTAAACATGCATGCAAAGAAGTTTGTGACGTCAAATCAGGAATAGACTCATGCCCCTTACTAGCTCAGTCGTGGGACAGATGATGGCTAGATTTTTGAAACTTTTATTATTATTT
>JAHPZR010049466.1:25000-29266 GCA_019787425.1 Platygyra sinensis | reverse complement strand
ATCACCCAAACTCGAGTAAACTTGGCAATAAAGACCTCAAAGTGGGTTATCAACGCTGATTTACTGCACCCACATTTCGTCTCTGTCTTTGTTTTTGGGCCCCTTAGCTGGGCCCATAATGTATTCCGTTTTCAATAATGTACAAACTGCATTACTCAATAACAAACTGTAGCTTACGTCATTTCCATAATAACAGCAGAGACAGATGCAAGGAAATGAAACATTTGACACTGTGGTATTAAAGAGCTAGCACATGCTGAAATTTTGGGGAGGGGAGGCTTCCAAGTTCAGAGGAGATAATGCATTTCTTAAATTAATCATTTGTAAAGTACATTTCTTCTTAACATTTAAATCAGAGAATATAATTAACCCAGGTTGTCATCATTTAACAGCCATGTTCTTCTGTATGGAAGGAAAATGGAATTTGTGACACTGGGGCCAAGACACTACCCAACCCTATGGGAGATGCAAGTGTGGAAATTATGGGGAGAGATGGCCAGCTCCAAAACCCTGAGGTGAATATGTGGTATTTAAAATAAATTTGTTAAATACTTTTTCATGTACATGGACAAAATACACCCTGTATATATTGTTTAAATTTCCTGATGAACCAGATCATTCATTTGTTAAAAAAAATTGTTGAAACAAACCTGAACAACCAAGTTTGCAAGAAACAGGATAAGGATTTTGAAATCACAATTACAATGTATTAATTCCTGATTGCTGTTTTTCATAACAGCCATGTTCTTCCATTATGCAAGAGGGAAATGAAGCAAGCCATGATACCACTGTGAATGAGACACCACCCAACCCTGTGACAGAGGCATTGTCAAGTGCAAAAATTCTTGAGAAAGTTGGCCTTGGAAATCCTGTGGTGACTTAAAAGAGGTCTTAAAAGAGTTACTTTTCGGCATTCTACATGTTCTTCAGTTTGATACTTAATTGGAGACATTAAAAAACTGCTTATCATACTTTACAGGGTATCACAAATTACTTGTCATACTGCTTAGCCATTGGAAGCCCACATGGCTAGATCGTTCCAGTTTCTGAAGCACAAGCCAACTTGCATGAGGTGATATAATTTCACTGCTTCCCTATGGATGAGTTACCAGTTCATTGGAAGGGTATAGGCCATATTCTCACCCCAGCAGTTTTTTTCTGATTCCCATTTATCTCTTGAGTGGAGACAGGCAATGTGGCATAATGTATCTTTAAATGTCTCATTCATAATAACACAGGGAGATTATACTGAGTATGATTCAAAACAATATTTAATATTTTTTTAAAATTAGTTTTTAGCTTTTAAATTAGTTGTACCTTGCTACTTTGGGGTTCCACCGCTCACCTTTGCTTCTATTAACACACTAATTACACTGTAACTATAGTCAAATTATTGATCCCAGTTAAGGTCTACCAAACTATATTCGATGGCCATACTATATATGGGTTACTAAATAAGCATGCACGAGTTCAGGCTAGATATACATATATATATATTGGCCAAGTTTTTTTTCCATGTTCATGGTCTGAGATGCATTTGAGGTCAATGAACACACCAAAAAGAATGAGGCCAATATCCAGCAGTCTTGACAAAACAAGCTTGGTAGATGAAAAAATTATTTTATGGCATAAGATATTGCCATCTTTACCATTTGCAGAGTAGCTAATAACTGAGTCCAAGCTAATATTGGTTCATATTCTTGCCCACTCACAGGGGTAGCCATATAATAACACTATGATTTGCTTTATTTTAGCATTAACTGTTCTTGTCTGTTGGTGAGACCTGAATTCAAACTTTTGTTTTGTCTCCATCCGATCCTTCTCACGCTGAGAGGATATTCAGCATGAAATTGAGCAAAAAGGCGATTTTTAGATCTATAATCAGCACCTGTAGGGAAATACTCTTCCTTGCCTAAATGCTGAATAAAAAATAAAAAGGCATCTGCACAAGTTGCAAGGGTACCATAAACAATTGTAAGTGGCATTTCATTTTTTTTCTCCATCAATTCATCTGCAAGAGATGCAACGACTGCATCCAGTTTGTCTTCACCTGATGATGGTCTTAGTTTGTTCTCATACAATATATTACTTCTGTCAGGGTTTGCTTCAACCAGAAATGCATTATCAAGTTGTAATGAGTCAATAATTAATTCTTTAGTTGATGTTGTTGCAGTTGCAGTTGCAGTTAACGCAACATGGGGAATACTGGGAAAAATGCTGCTTAGAATGTCCAACTTTCCATAGGCTGGTCTAAAGTGTTTCCCAGGGAAGAAGTTAAAATGGATATGTTATAATCAATAAAGTGAAGCTAAGAAATTGTTAAACAAAAAATTAACCTCCACCTCTCTTACTTTTTTGCGAGTTCTATACATATTATAAACAAAAATATAAAATAAAACTTATGTTATATTTGCCACTAGGATGTGAAGCTACTCTACTCATGTTTTAGAGCGATTGGGTGGTCCCCTGTGATAAAACTTAACCCTACAAAAATTTCCCAAATCTGAAAAATATCATACAAATGTAATAAGACCCACCAGAATCTTACACCTTGAAAAACACTAATGAAATTTTTAAAATCTTCTATTTTTCTAACACTCATTCAAAACACTTTATTTTTTAGCTCATCAACCATTTTAAACCAGGACTCTACCTCACAATGTATATTTGACAAAGATGCTTATTTTTGTCCTTGATTTCCGAAAAGAGAAAATTGAGTAATAAATGACATTGTGTAGTATTTATAAACTTAATCAAAACACGTGTTAATAACAATAACTCATTTGGTCAATTTTTTAATATAAGTGAGGCCACACTTAAAACTGACTTACCATTCTTTGATCAGATGGGCTTCGTCAACTACCACACATTTCACTCTTTTTTGATACATAGGCGATTTTAATAGTGAAATAAAATTGCTATCATCCACACAGACCTCCGGATGATTAATCTGGATTAATTAAAATTCGGCAATGCGGTTCCTTCAATGCTTCCATCGAAAAACTTGCCCGATATTCTCCTCTACGGGAATATTCCACCTGAACCGACCTTCCCTGGACCATAAAGGAAGTCAAACCTCTTCCGTTAAGTTTTGAGATTTGATCTTTCATAAGTGCGTTTAAAGGCGACACAACTAAGATGATCGCTCCGTCCACATTTCCAGTCGAATGTACCCGGCAAAACTCGGTAAAATTATAAGAGATTTTCCGAAATCTGTCGGTAAGACGGCAAGGACATCTCTACCTTTCATCACTATAGCTTCCACCGCTTGCCGTTGTTCCTTTTCTAACGACACTAACCCCAATTCATGCAAGGAGGAAGAAACTGCTTGCTCGAACATGGTGAAAAGAAACCTTCGTGATGACTTCCGTTTTATCAAACCCAAGCATGCGCACAAGAACCGGAACCGCACGATTTCTGCGGTAAAAATTCCGTGTCCCCAGAGTTCTCCCCGGCGACCCCACCGCTGACCGAGGAGCCGGAGAACTCTGGGCTCGAGATTGACGACATTCCGGTTTTGAATGACTTTGTAAACACAATAGATTGAGACCAGAACCAATCACGTTTGTCAGACTCGGCTCTGAGCATGCGCAGAGTGACGGGAAGTCCGTGAAATGCGGACTTCCGGAGTTGGACCTGGCCAGAGGTCGCGATCCCCGTAACTGACCAAAAGGATCGCGGCCTCTGGGGACGAAAATGTGGGGAACCCTGGACCAAGCTCTTTCGTTATTTGTCGTTGGTTGAAACAAAGAAAGCGCGTCTGATTGGTCAATCTGTGACGCGGTAAAATTTGAACGTGCCTTGCGAAAACCGTCCCGCCCTCTTGGGAATTCTCTGTCTGTTTTTTATGCAAATCGCAGATCGTGCACGCAATCGTAAAATGTGCAGTTTTCGGAGGTTTGTAGTTTTAAAACGGCTTCAAAAGTCCAGAATATCTCTTCTTAGCTCTTTATAGCAATATTAAGCTATTTTCAATGAATAAAGATGTTTCACAACTGAGAATCCGCCGAGAGAAGAACCAGATGTTATTTCGTGACAAATTCCAAATTTGCATATAACCGAGACATGTTTGACGTTTGAACGCAACGGCTGAATGACTTTTAATTAATCATGTGAACTCTTTAAAATAAAAAAAAATGTTTCCTAGCGGATTATCTCGGCAATTTTAACTGGAGGTGTACACGAATTAACTAAAGCTCTTATTATTGCCTTCTGCTTAATTTTTCAACAAAATGCCGAAGCTAGATATCGTTACAATGGTTTTTG
>JAHPZR010049466.1:10000-20000 GCA_019787425.1 Platygyra sinensis | reverse complement strand
GCACAGTAGGAATGCGCAATGCAATACTGAGGAACCACTTTAAATCTTGTATTTTCAACAAACTGAATTTTTCATGAACATCATCATATCAGTAGGGTATGCTGCCCCCTCTGAAAAAAAGAAATACCCACATCAGTGTCCGACGGAAGTTTCATTCCATGTTCAATGCTATACTCATGAGGGGTGTGTCTACAAACAAGGACTAACAATACAGCTATAAATTAATGAACATAATAAATCCCTCTTAGATTTTCCAGCGGAAACAATTAGTATGTTGCTGAGAAATCACTGAACTCCATATTTTCAACCTGCACTTCTGCTTTTATTTCATCGTTTCTTCCGACAAAAAAAGGGGCTCCCATGTTTCTTGTACGAACTGATCCTGGGAATGCAAATCGCATTAGTCTAGCAGTCAGTGCTTTATCTGATAACCATAAGGAGTGCTTTTAAGGGTATCATGTCTTACATTAAAGATTCAGCGAGATTTCTTTCTAAAAAAGAATTTAAATAGTGTTCAACAAAACCTGCCTCCGCAAGTTTGCGAAAATTGGTTAATTTCAGAGGTATCTTTAAAAATACTCGGGTAACCTCCCGTTACGATTTCCACACAGCTCCCGGCGTACATTAACTATGTATGCAACTATCACACTAAACTCAAACAGCAATAGTGAAAAAACGAATCAGTCAAAAAAAATGCAGGCATAATTAATGTAGGGGGTTTTTGCGAAAATCTAAGGGAGTCCCTGTGTTAAAGTTGTAATCGCTATGATAATGATGACGACCACATTGCGCTTTGTGGTGTTTAAAAAAAGGCCACAAAACGCTTTATGGTGTTTTAAATAAGCCACAAAGCGCTTTGTGGTGTTTTAAATAAGCCACAAAGCGCTTTATGGTGTTTTAAATAAGCCACAAAGCGCTTTATGGTGTTTTAAATAAGCCACAAAGCGCTTTGTGGTGTTTTAAATGAGAGAAACCAAGTTATTTCAGAAAATAGCTGTGAGATATATGCGAATAAACGGGCCATCCAGTTTTCAATACTAAATCCCGAAATAAAACACCACAAAGCGCTTTGTGGTGTTTTGAATAGGCCACAAAGCGCTTTGTGGTGTTTTGAATAGGCCACAAAGCGCTCTGTGGTGTTTATAAAGCAAAGCCAACTAGTAACTGTTATAAAGCACTCCGGTCATAAAATCTACTCGGCAAGAAACTTACTGTAATAAATGTCTGATGCCAAAAAAAAAGAACCCAGGAGACATAGCTTATCCAAAAAGGTTCAGTCAGCCTCAACAATGATATACTGAGAAGAGGGCTTCCGCGAACCGGCTTTCGTGCGAGTGACAAGATTAGCAGGATTAGGAATAAAGAAATATTGGGCAGATTGAGAGGCAATTTTACAGCACCGAAATTAAAATCAGTTACAATGCTCCTCAGAGATTCAGGGAATTTCGTTTTGCCTCTGTAATAACACTGAATTATCTGAACGATTTGAGGGTAATCGAAGCGCTGAGTTTAAAATGCCGAATATTGGCTGGCCGGGAACACGCAATTCAGCGCACATCGGAGAGCAAGCACTGTTTATAAATCTTCGATCGAACTGAAAAGACACTCAGCGGTCAATTTGCGAAAGAAATCCTGTAAGGTAAATGCAATTGTTGTACTTAGCGGTTGCATATCTCCGTTCAGAGTCAAAACATAATTACAAGGTCAATATTGCTTCCGTGGCCTACCCCTCGAAAAATCAGTTTTGCTCGAAGACCGAACTGCAACGGAGTTTAGTTACCAGTCTCAAGCTGCGTGTTACTAGATAGAATGCGTGATATGATTGGCTCAGTATTTCACATTACGTCAGAGGACATGTCTGCCACAGAGGGCATAACGGCAACAACCTTGCAACAACCAGGCCCAACCGACAGAGCTGAAAAACGACTGCGCATGTCATCAATTTGCGCGGGAAAACTGGGGATTATAAGGTGAAACCATAGCAACATATAAGTAAAATGGCGGAATTTTTGAAAAAATGAAAAGGGCCGAGGGTTTTTATTTCAGATAAGACTTAGGTAGACAAGATAAGCTTGAAACTTTTGCAAAAGACCGGCCGATAAAAGTGCTAAAACATATCTCCTGAACACCACAGCTTCATACCTGAACACTAACCGAAATTTTACCGCAAAGTCAAGAGTCCGTGCCGCGAAAATGCAGCTCGTAAAGCAACTGTGCACATAAAGGGTCAATAAAATAAATAAAATCCCTTACCTTTCGAAAGTTTCAGCGATAAGGACCACTAAACGCAATTCCACGAAGATAAATAAAGCGTCTTGGAAAGGGAAAACTCTCAAAGTCATGTAAAATATCGACAAAATAACGTCACCTTTCTGCGACTGATTTTTCATTTGGAATGTGTTGCTCAAGTCCAGATTTTCCCGCCGACGGTCCCCGCTGAAGGCAACCTCGTCCCCAGGGCCTTCTCCTCGACGATTTTCAAAATGGCGGATCGTCGGGAGAAGACCCTGGGCAACGCTGAACTAACACCCTTGTTGATTGGCCCATTCATACAAACACGCTGATTGGTTTAAATACATCCTAAAGAAATATGGCGGACGTAGCGATTGTTTATACGAATGAGAAAGGCCTTTTAGGAGGTTGAATTGCAGTTCAGTTCAAGCGATGTCGAATCAGACTGCCATTAACGATTCGAAAGGTGAATCTTTTCCGTTAGATTTTAATTTAAAAGATGTAACCTATACCATAGACGTAGAAATAAGCCTGGGAAAATATACATAACAACCATGTAAACCTAAGCGTTTGTTGAAGTACAAATCTGCCGGCAGGTAGAGAGCTGCAGCTCGTCACATGTGGCCTTATGCGCTGTTGTTTTTGTTGTTCTTTATTCATGTGTAATTAGTTTTTCTACGTAGTACGGAAACAAAGAAGAGTTTCAAGCGTTCGTTATGGTCGCGCGAATTTCAAATCTAAAAAGGAGCTTTTGCTCGTTACTGAGCTTTGTTCTTTTATACGGAAAATCGCTTCTATTTTCTTGGACATGTATTCCTTAAATATAGGCCTTCTGCCTGTATTAGGTTGAGGCTTACTTCAAATCTTATTTCAAATGCACTCTTTTTTTCTAATAATAAAATATTGTTTTTCTGGCCGAGGTTGAATTGAAAATTTTTATTTTTCTGCCGAGTTTAGGTTGAAAATATTCTTGTGAATATTCTTAAATTATAGCATATTACATTTCTGTTGTCAAATGTATTTACTGTCTGGATGGTGTTAAAGTAATTTTAGAGCCAGCCTGCAGGCATTAAATACATATTGATACTATGCACATGACTAATCTTCCAGAAATGTTATTAGCACCAAACATACAGCCAGTGCTATGTTCATACATGCTATGTTCGAGATTCTAATATGAAATAAGTTTACTGTTTTGAACTATAGTGCTTTTTTCTCAGTACCTGGCCGGGGAAAATGGTTCCTGTTTTATTGTGTCTGAAGACTTACATTCCTTACTGTCTTAGTTTTTCTATAAGTGGGGGCCTTATTTCAAATCTTGTTTAAGTAGTACACAAGAGAACAGGTGAAGGAGATCATTTATGTATATAAATGTTTGAAGTAAAATTTTTCCAAAAAAGAAATGCACAGATTAACAAATGAATAAAGAAAAATTTGACTTTATTGCCTTTTTCCTGTCTTGCCAGCTCCCCATGTGAGAAGGGGAGATTGGAGGATATAGGTACTACTCACTTATTGTTTACCCTAGATAAATTGCCATCTTGATGAACCATCTTGGCACTGAAAGGGGTCGATAAAACATGCATGAAAGCTGCTGTATATCTTTTAGTGAATTCCACAAGCCAAGGCAACCTCAAAAATAAGGTCTATAGGTGACAACATTCCAACAGAGTATTAGTTACTCATAGAGAAGATAAATAACAATTATATTCCAAAGTAGTATTCTTTAAACTAGGAAGTGATAACTATATAATGTATTACATTATAAACATTTTTATTATTCAAGCATTCCTAACCTTGTCTTCAAACAATGTTGGCATAATAAAGCCATGTTGAAAGAATTTGCACTGTGTATGTCTACTTGTATTGATAAGCTTTATACTACTTATATTCTTCAAAGGTGTTTACAGATTACTGGATGGGGCATGGGGTAGAAGTAAGAAAGGTTTTCCTAGCATCACTGTTTCCAAATTGGATTGTTTCTTTGGTCACAGGAGTGATTAAAATCATCAACCAGCAACAACAAATTGCAACAAGCTAATTGTCCTGACCCACACAATATAGAAATGTGTGTTAATGCAACATTAACCAATTATGTCTGTTTTATAGAACTATTGTTCACTGATCAATGCCATGCATTGCAATACCAGTGAGGGGTCTAGGGAGCCTGCCCCTTCCCCACCCCCTATTTAGGGTAAAAAAAGAAAAGAACGCAGAAGGAAGAAAAGCCTGCAGGGCAAGCAAAACAAAACCACCCCTTCCCCCTAGCTCAAGGTCAGAATCCGCCACTGAATACGCTTACAAACACTATTTTTTTACGGCAAGCAATTCAAGTTCAATGACAAACAATTATTGAACTTGAACTGGTTGTCACACAATGTAGTGTTTGTAAGTGTCTTGCATATCATTATGGGAACAATAATTATGTACAACCACTTGAGGACATGAAAAATTGTTCAGTATTCTTTACACAAATCATTTATTACTTGCATGATGACCTCAGCATGCTTCTTCTCCCATGTGGGGAAGGTAGAAAAGATGTGCTGAGCCAAGGTCAAGCACTCACATTCCAACACTACAGCATCTATCAGTTTTAGGGTAAACCATATGTAGAGTCAATACTGCCAAATCTCCTGCGGCTTCCTCCAAAGTGTAACTGGTATTGTTTAAGGAACTCCTTTTTAAGTCCTTGTAGGGTGGAACTGTTTCTTTGTTGGTTCGAGGCGTTCTTGACAGGTTGTCACTAATCCCTTTCTCACACTTTGCATCACCCACATATATATACTTTAAGTTTATTTCATTTCTACATTTGATAGTCTGTGCTCATTGTGATTGACCAGAGTTCTCACTCTGGTTTTAGTTTTACAATGTGTCATTGAGACCCCCCCCCCCCCCTTTCCCACCAATACACTGAAGAAGTAGAATAATATGTAATTTCATATGCATATAAACAGTATTTTCTTCCATTTTACACTCAGTCTGGTGAACATAAAAATTCAACAACACATCTTTGGATAAACTCATTCCCAATAGACCTCTGTTGAAGTCATTTGATAAGGAGAACAATGCAACAGGTCATTTTGGCAAAGATAATTACTGGAAGTGGTGTACAAGGTTAGACAATGGTAAATCGAAACTTAACAATTAATGCAAAAACTTGGTGCAAGGAAATCAGTTTTGTAGTTTGTGGGCTGCAACTAGGATGTACTTACATAACAGTCAAACTTTTCTCCCAGGTTAAACAATGATTATTAAATTAACAATCGAAATAATTATTTGTTTTCATACAGTAATTCAGTAGTTTTAAAAACTTAAATATTTAACCTCCCCCCTCCCCCACCAAAAAAAAATTACTTAAGGCCCGTTTACACAGGCGATTTTTGTCGCGTTAAAGTTGCAACTTCAAAATCGCATGTGTAAACCAGGTGGGATTTTAAGTGCGATTTGTCGCCGCGATATTGCAGGGGTTTTGAACACGTTTGAAACTTGATGCAACTTAAGAGCGACAAAAATTGCCTCAAGTTGCCGCAACAAAAATCGCTTGTGTAAACGGGCCTTTACAATTTACGGGCACAAAGAACATCCACTAGCCCAGCTGAAAAATCACAACAAAATAGCCTTGGGTTATCAGGCACTAGTTTCATTGATATTTAAGGAACTAAGTGAAAATGTGGTTCAGCAAGGAATTGAAACTGGGTCTCCAGATTGTTCTAATATTTATTCATTTTTTCTAAATACATTTGGATTACAGTATCAGCCAGAAATAGATTTATATAATATCATCTATATATCCTAAATTTTTGCAGATTTGCTGATTCTCTTTGCCCCTAAGTTTTTAATTGAATGCAAAGCCTAGCAATCATATAAATGTTCATACCTGGAGATCAAAAAAGAGTCAATTACAAGGGTGTGTGTAGTGCTGTTTTTAGGTCGTGCAATCATTAAGTTAATCACTTCATGTTCACATAGCAAGTTGGAGTACCTGACTCATCTTGCTTGAATAAACTCAGCAATATGAGGCCACAAAGAGTTTGTTTTTTCACTCTGTACTCAGATTCTCTTTGATGTTCAATATAGCGAGTACGAAAGTGGAATAAACTTACAAATGCTGAAAAGTCCTGCTCCAGAATCAAAACATCCGTTAAAATAACATTTTATCTTACTACGAAGCCACCACTGCCTCGTGTACAAAGTTAAAGCCTCCTTTGACCGGTGTTTTGCTTCTCACGCGATGCTTTGCCGCCATTTTGTTTTGGCGTTTTTCAAAATGTCACGTGATAAAAATCTCCAAGATTTTTGGAGATTTTGTACCACGTGACCCAGCCTGTGCCAGGGTCTTCTCCCGACGATCCGCCATTTTGAAAATCGTCGAGGAGAAGGCCCTGGGGACGAGGTTGCGCTGAAGGCCGACTGGGTCGTAAGTGGACGCATGCGCAATTGTTTTTCAGCTCTGTCGGCCCAACCATGTTATCACCCAGCATGTTATCACGTGACCCGACCCAAGCCCCTCCCTCTGCTTTGTTTTGAGAATGGGTCCTGGATGTTTTTCTTTGAGGAGAGTCCTCTAGTCTTCTGCATATTTTGCACGAAATGCGAGCGTTTATTTGTTTTTGCAAACACTCCAGTGTAAACGAATGAATATTATGAACATAGGAAAGTTTATGTGGGCCGACCTTCAATCGCGTTTTACGGATGTGAACAAGTTTCCTGTGGGCAACTTCGGAGTGCGACAGAGTACCGTGGTTGATTTGTGCGCTTGCGGTCGTTAAATTCATCGCTTTGTAGAGTTAAAATGGCGTATGGACTGGATGATATTGATTTAGCTTCACTGAAGGTGAGTAAATGTTCGTTTTTTCGCTTTATAATCTCGTTTAACTGTTTAAATCGTCGGATCGCAGTTGATAACAAAAAGCTTATATTTTGGAACTTGCCGGTGAAGCCGATTTCTTGTCAAATGAGATTTTTGTGTTGTGGCGAGGGCATTGAACGAAGTGTCTTGGTAAAGATCACTGAAGTTGTGGTGAACTTTTTGTGATGTCTTCATGTGATACAATTTCTTTACTGTCATAAACCTGTGAATTCCCTCGTCTAGACGGCAACATGAATTCCCCTACCAACGTCCCTGTGCTTTATCTTTTTCGTTATCGCGTTTGTAATCCGAATACTTAATAATTACGTATTACGTTTTTATACAGGATCCTGCTGGAATATTTGATTTAGTGGAAGTCGTCGGCAATGGAATTTATGGTCAAGTACATAAGGTAACATCAGAACCTCTTTTGCAATTTCTAGTTTATATTTTCACTCATTCTCCACTTGTCTTTCATTTTCCATGCAAGCTGAAATTTTTTGGTTTTGCAAGACGATTCATCTTTGAAAATTCTGAAAGTTGATTCCTTCACGACCAGCTGGTAGCAAAAAAAGCGAAGCAAACATCTGCAATAATTTATTTTACGATAACTGCAGAGATTCACGCGCGCTCATTGGTTAATTTTTATTTTCCATTTCCGGACAGACACATGAATTTGAAATTCATGCGACACGTCAGCGAGCGAGAGCGGGCAATTCGACAATTTGTTATCGTAAAAAACAAATTGATGTCAGTTTTTAATGCGTCTGTCCTGTTATTGACAATGAATTTCGTCATAGCATTGTCAAAGTAGTCTGCGGATCCACGAGGCGATGGATCCACTCGGCTATCGCCTCGTGGATCCACAGCTACTTTGGCAATGCTATGACGAAATTCATGATCAATAACAGGACAGACGCATTAAAAACTGACGTCAATTTGTTAACTCGAGAACTTTCGCGTGAATGATCATATACTCGACATTACTTATTGATGTTCTGTGTGTGTTTCTCCTTATGGGATGTGTGAATACACCTTCTGGGATGCCTGATTTCACCAATACCCTTGTACTATAAAGGGATTTAAGTTAGAAATGATGAAAGAATAATTTAATATTTTGACTTCTTCCATTACAATGATAGAGCTGCAGAGATAATTTTGGATAGATAATTGTCATTTAATCCCATGCAACTGTTTGTTTCACAATGGCTTGCCTGCTTTTGTCCTACAGGGAGGGCTCTCTACCATGTGGCTGTGTTAATCTTTCTAAGGTGGAAACACATGCTTCACATTCAGTCTTTGGGAACTGCTTTCAGGCAATTCTTTCTTTCAAAAGACTAAATAAACTTGATTGTACAGTCTTCACAAACATTTCAAGATTTTGGTCAAAAATGTAACCAAGCTTTAGCCTTTTCGAAAAGAAATAATTTGAAAACATTTTAAACAATAGTTGTTGTCCACTACGTGATTTAATTATTAATTTATTTAGTTATTCATATAAACAAATATGACTGGGTAAGATTTGTAACTTCTGCTTTATGCAGTACATATCTTGATGATCATTTTGATACATTACTCTATTTTGAAAAATCAAATGTTTTTTTTTCGACTTTGCAACATTCCAGCATAGCATGTTTCTGAAAGTATGTTGCAGAAGAGTATCTTATGTCATATTAAGATTTAAAAATGTGATCAAAATTTGTAAAAGTGCAAGTGTGAGTTACCAATATAATGACATATCAATTTTCTTACAATATTGTAAAGATAATGTTGGTGTACCTAAGTTGCACACTGATATTGCAGAATTGATGTAATTATTCAATACATTGTAGTAAAATAGTCAGTTAAAGTAAAAAGTCAGTAATTTATTAAAAAAGCAATGAAAGGATCCCCCTTGTGGAAGAAAAAGCAAGATACATCCAGCTGTAATGACCTCTTGTAAGCGTCTTTATCTCTTCAGTGACCAGTTTTCCAAAATACCAAAAGTTTTCAATCTAATCACTGTGTTTCTTCTTGAAAGCGACCAACTCTTGTAAGCAACCATAACCACTTTTGAGCTAAGTGAGAAATTTTCTTTTGTTTTTAACCTCCCAAAGTGACCACTTGACAGATATTAAGCCCTGGACAAACAGAGTCGCAAGTAGACGTAAGTTGAAAACTTGGGTCTACTTGCGCCTCCGTTTGGCCAGTTCTAGCATGCACTTGCATTGACTTGTGATGGCTTGCGCTCACTTTGGTCGAGATCAAATTGGCACACAAGTCAAAGCAAGTTTTTTCACCATTTGGCTTCCAAACCCAAGTCAATGCAAGTTGAGTGACGTCCATTAAACTAATATTAGCCAATGAAATAGAGGATGGTCTGCCTTAAAATGTTTTTTTTTTACTTGCGAGGAAACTTTTGAGTCCGTTTGGCCACCCAATGCAAGTCTCTCTGCTGTGACATCACTTTCCTGGGTAGTACAAGAGATGGGAATTTCTCAATGGGAAGTACCAGATTTTTTCTCTCAAAATTGACTTTTTGCATTCATAATAAAACATTTTAAACATAGGGTAGGTCTCTGTAATTACCAATGAGATGCGAATGAGGCAAAGTTGTGACCCAATATGGTGTAAGCTCTTACAAGTAATCACCTCTCTAATCATCCATCTAGGCTTGACATTTTGTGTGGTCGTGTATAGGAGGTTTGAATGTACTCCAAAGTGGCTTACCTAGGCCCCTAGTGACCAGATCGGTAAACTAAAGATGAGGTGCATAAACCTGTTCAAAAAAATTGCATTTTGTCTCTTTATATCAACTAAAACTTGATAGATCTGTCTTTTTGCTAGATTTATCATTGAAGACAGCACAAACCTTTTTGGCATAATATTTGCCCTCAGAATTTTTGAAGACTGCTTATTTCCGCTTATTTTCATATTTAC
>JAHPZR010049466.1:0-2500 GCA_019787425.1 Platygyra sinensis | reverse complement strand
GTTTAAGCAGCAACCGGAACGATTATCCTGCTGGTATACGTTGGATCAATGTAGTGATCTAATCGGCTTCACAAATTAAATGAAGAATATGAAGGCAGAAACCGACACAACGTAGAATGATTTTTGAAGGTGTACTATATTTCGGCTGGCCAAACCAGCCTTCTTCAGGTACAATGGGAGTTTTACATTGGCACGTGTTTTTATGTAGCATATTACCGGAAATACGTAAAAATGGTTGACAGTGTGAATTAAAGATAAACATATGGTGAAATAAAATAATAAATTTACATAATAAAAGAAAACAGTTAAAATGTTTCTTCACGGATGTTAAGAAACATTTTAACTGTTTTCTTTTATTACTTACTTTTTTTCAAGAGCGATTTTTGTACGATCACTCCACATTTTTTTAAATCCTATTTCAAAAATGTTCTGTAACTTTTCACTGACATTGAATACGACAAATCGCAGACACGTTTTTTTTAACACTTTGGTCCCGGAAACGGAGGGACGCATTAAATAAGCGAAAAACAAACTTCCTTTTAACATGTAACGTTCGAAAGGTGATTCGGGGGCTCGCATTTAGAAGTCGTGAAAAACTCGACAATTCATTTTTTTTCAAAATTTTTGGTATAGTCTGATAGCCAGTCCTATAAGCTTTAATGTTATATAGGGGTTTAGATATCTACAGTTTAAACCGGACGCACTACATCGCTTGTACGCGAGACACCCCTGAAGGTGCACGGTAACCTTAAAAGGCATTTGAGATTCTAAAGCAAAAAGGGACAAAGAAAGTGCATTGGTAGAACGTACACATGACGAGAAATTCAGAGTATAGGGGCCATTCATTTACATAAGGATATAAAAGGATTGTTGACACTTACTTCGTCACGCTATCCTCTCTGGTAGCCCTGTTGGATCGCCGCTTGTGAGGAATGCACCTAGAATCCTTTGCACACAGTCTCCTCGTGAGTGCTTTATTTTTGAAAATTCCCCCGGGGTTTCCCGGGGGTATTTTAGGTCAGGCAAATTTGAGGTAAAGTCCCTGGGGGTCTGGGCATAAAATCATCGCAAAGCTGCAGTAATTCCCCCGCTATTGCTCGACAAAGTCTCCGCATGTCGCGGGGGTAGGGGGGGCGGTGGAAACAAATGACTAGTGCATAACGAAGAGAACTTTTTTCCACAGCATTGCGTGACATGCATCCAATCAGAGCACTGTTTCTAATTCCCCAGAGTGAACCTCCAAAACTGAAATCAAAGAAAGCGTGGTCTAAGAAATTCCACAACTTTGTAAACACATGCTTGATAAAGGACTATCAACAGAGACCCAGAGCGGATCAACTCTTACAGGTAGTTTTATGATAATACTTTACAGCTTATATCTATAACAATTTCATGTAATGTCTAATTTTATAGCCTGGATAATTGACCTAAAAATTTCCATTGTGCCACATAGAGATCTTAGTATGTAGTGCCCATCATTTAACATTGGTTGGTTTTCAGTTTTTTGTATACAAGTAACAGACAATTATTTTTAAATACCACATTTTATTCAAGATGCTTCGTGGATCAAGCTTGTGTGGGAAATAAAATGTGGCAGGAATGTTTGCATCTTTATCCAAAATTTTAGTACAAAATGATAAGTTGATAAAGTATTCTGACAGGACTGGTACATTTAATTAAGGTTGTGTACACCACAGGAGTTGGACACTGGGCAAACTGACTGGCTTTGAGGATAATTGTTATAATAATAATAACGTTGCCTTCGAGCTGAAAACGTTAATGAAACCCCTGAAACCATAACAATTTTGTCTTAGGTGGATTAATAATTGTATTTAACTTTGATTGTAGCATGAGTTTATTCGTGATGCAAGGTCTCATGAAAGGAAAATTAGAGTCGAGCTGAAAGATTTCATTGATAGGATGAAAAAGAAGAAAGGTTGGTGTTTGATTTGTAATTTAAAACCACTACCACGACGGAAGTTTGGTGAAAAAGGTTTGGCCTTAAATTTACTGTGGTGTCACCAGCAGCTCAGCTCATTTCCATGTTTAACAAAATCAAAAGCTGTGTGTCGCCTGTCATGCCACCTACAATTTCCAATATGACATCAAAGGCCAACAAGTTGCTGTAGCCAGTTGCCCGTGACAACAGCATGGTATTCATGTTGAAACCTGGTGACCAAATTTTGTCGCACCTTACTCAACTGATAATCACAGTAGAATGCCCAAGGGCACTCAAGTTCAAAGCACACTGACTTTAAATTTTAATGTGAATCATCATTTTAACCTTTTATGCTGAGAGTTAATTGTCACTGTTTGTGGATGAAAATGAATACAATTGTATATAGATATATTTTTACATTTTGATTGTGATTATGGTATTGGTTAGACCACTTCCAAAATTTACAACTGCCAAAGATTTGCTTGTTAATAACCTTGTAACAATAAAGATATTTGTACAGTCTCTTACATTACTAGCAAAAACTTACAATAGGATTACTTT
>JAHPZR010049465.1:7500-20000 GCA_019787425.1 Platygyra sinensis | reverse complement strand
GAGATGTGGGTGGCAGGACTTGAATGGGACGAGCTATGCCCAAGGGAGTTGATCCACAAGTCTCAAGACTGGTTTCGTGAGTTGGAAGAATTACCAACGATTAAAGTTCCCAGATGTTTACGATTTGGCCCAGAAGAAGTTGTATTGTCAGAGACTTTACACACCTTTGTAGATGCATCACAAGATGCATATGGTGCTGTTGTCTATCTGAAGATTATCTACGAAAGTGGATCAGTATCCAGTCGACTAGTTACAGCCAAGACAAGAGTTGCACCACTTGCAGCAACAAGCATACCTCGTTTAGAACTGATGGCAGCAATCCTGGGTCTAAGGTTGACCGAGTCAGTTTCCAGAGTTTACAGTGGTGGATTGGGTCAAGCAGTCTTTTGGTCTGATAGCATGAATGTCCTGTGGTGGATTAGAGGAAGAAGTCGGATATTCAAACCTTTCGTAGCAAACCGAGTGGGAGAAATTCAAAGCCTAACGAATCCCAAACAGTGGCGTTTCGTGCCAACCAATGAGAATCCTGCTGATTTTACTACGAGGGGCATGAGAGTATCAGACTTGGCCAAGGAGAAAAAGTGGTGGACTGGACCTGATTTCCTTCAGAAGGAAGAGTCAGACTGGCCTATCAATCAAATTGACACCAACAAAGTTTCACAAGCAACGGAGATCAAGAAAACAGCTCAAGCCAGCTCACAGGCAGGCCGAACTAACGGAGACTGGACAGTGATTTCAGTTCATGAAGATGGCCAGCTATGGCGTCTCGATCCAAAACGCTTCTCAAGTTGGATAAAGTTAATAAGGATTCAAGCATGGGTTCGTCGTTTCATAGACAACTGTAGAAGTCCCAACAGAGAGAGAGGAGAATTAAAGGCGGAAGAGATCGAAGATGCTGCGATTCAAGTGATAAGGGGTGCACAAAGAAAGGCATTTCCCGAAGAGTATTTGGCACTTCAACGACGAAGAGAGTTACCAAAAAAGAGCAAGCTACTCAGCTTACAACCATGGCTAGACGAGGAGGGCCAAATGAGATGCGATGGACGCCTTAAGTATGCAGAATTTCTACCACAGGATGCTCGCTTTCCAATAATCCTGCCTCGTAAGAACTGTGTAACGAAGCTAATTGTCAAATATTATCACGAGAAAGACAATCACGCGGGTGGAACGAATCAATTGCTGGCGGCTTTATCAACACGCTTCTGGATCATTTCTGGTCGTGAAGAAATTCGGGAATGGGAGAAGGAATGCAATGAATGCCAAAGAAGAAAAGCGAAAGCTGCAAAACAAATTATGGCCCCTCTCCCACAGATCAGACTCAGATTTTCCTTGAGAGCTTTCGCACAGACTGCCGTGGATTATGGTGGACCATTCATCACTGTGCAGGGAAGAAGGACACGTCGACAGAAACGTTACTTGTGTTTGTTTACTTGCTTGGCAACGAGAGCAGTCCATCTGGAAATGGCCTATGCACTTGACACGGACTCGTTTCTGAATGCTTTTTACAGAATGGTCAACCGCAGGGGGCTCCCAAGAGAGATGTTATCCGACAATGGAGGAAACTTCGTTGGAGGAAATAAGGAGTTAAGCGATTTGGTCAAAGAGCTTGATCAAGACAAGATTGCTAAATCTACCGCAAACCAAGGAATCCAATGGAAGTTTAATCCCCCACATGCACCTCATTTTGGAGGTGCTCATGAGATTATGATAAAGGGTGCAAAGCGAGCAGTATACGCAATCTTGGGGAATGCAGACATCACAGATGAAGAGCTAATGACGGCATTCACTGGAGCGGAGGCGCTTCTAAACTCAAGACCACTGACTTACCAATCAGCTAATCCTGAAGATGATGTACCACTGACGCCAAATCACTTCCTTTTTGGTCAGGTCGGAGGACAATTTGCACCAGAATCAGTAGATGAGACCACATTCAATCCAAAGAAGAGGTGGAGAAGAGTCCAGGAACTAGTTAGACATTTCTGGCATCGTTGGATTCGGGAGTGGCTACCTGCTCTCAACGTCAGAAGAAAATGGTTAAATGTTGAGCGAGACATTCAAATTGATGACGTCGTGTTAGTCATGTCACCCAAGACACCACGAGGACACTGGCCTCTTGGTCGAGTTGTCGAAGTGTATCCAGGTAAAGATGGTCATGTACGGGTCGCCAAAGTTCAAGTAGGAAAAGAAGAATTCCTCAGACCTATTACTAAGTTATGCCAGCTTGAGCTATCATGAACATGTTCAGAGATGACGATAAGGATGAAGATGGAGACTTACAGAGATTTCTGGAGAATTTAACAATGTTTCACTCATAAGGACAGTCCCCCTTATTATCGGCATTATCGTTGTATTGACATGCTAGGGCATATCAACGAGGGGGAGAATGAACAGGAGACAATTGCATTCATTAGTGTTTTTTGAACATAATTTTCTAGTTCTTTCGACATTACGTAATCCTTTTGTTTTAGACGCAATAATTTTCTAGCTCTTTCTGCATTACGTCATCCTTTTTGTCTTAGACTTGCAATCGTACGTTTTTGCATATATTAGTTTATAACTTAGCCTTGTATTTTTCGTTTGTTCAAATAACTTTAATTCTAATCTTCGGTGCGGGCGGAACGGAGCTGTAAAGATGTAAAAATAGAATAAATGTTTATCTGGTAAACACATACAGGCCCCTTTTTTCATCTACATGGTTTTTACGTGTTTCTTTCAGGCCCCTTTCATTCATTTACATGGTTCTTACAGGGTTACAAACAGGCCTCCCTTTTCATTTACATGGTTTTTACATGTTTTCAAGCAGGCCTCCTTTATTCATTTACATGGTTTTTATATGTTTCATACAGGCCCCCTTTTTGCATTTCCATGGTATTTACAGGGTTACAAACATGACATTTCAAGAATTTTCATAGCATTCGGTTGAATTATTCACACATTTTCACACGGTTTAGTAGAGCAATTTACATGTTTTTTACAACAGAAGATACTGTAAAAGTGCTTTAAATATTTTACAGGTTTCTTTACATGTTCTTGAAATAATCTTTGTCGAAACAGACAATGTAAATCGCCATTTACAGAACATTTACATGCTGTATTGAAAGCTGTAAATTTCCTGTAAATTTATTTTACAAAACCCCAACATGTAAATTAAAATTGACAAATAATGTAAATCAAGATTTACATACTGTAAATTAAAATTGACATGTCCATGGAAATTTTCAACTTTTCAAGTGATTTAAGGTTCGTCTCAATGGATGATGAATAACCTCATGCATTTCTTGACTATGTTTCAAGGTGAGTATGTAATGCTTGATCTCATCAGGCAACATGTCCCAGTAACTCTAAACATAAAAATTAAGAATAATCTCTCAGGACAAGTTCTATGACTTCTTGATACTTAAAACCTAAAAGTACTCTATCCTTTTTAGTGCGACTCCAAAAATAACCGTAAATGCCTAAAGGAAACCGATTGCAAAAATCTTACGCACTAGAGATATTTTTCTGCCTCGCAGAGCTTCCTACCTAAGTAAAATCGTTTCGTTCTTCCGTGTTTTGTTACTAAGTTAAGATTTGACGGTTTCACTCTTAATAGGACCGCGATACAACGTTTCGTTCCAACTATTGTTTAGATACACATAATGTTTCACTTCTTGGTTCAATTATTGACGCTCGCGAGCGCACTGTTTTCTAACAAACGTGACTATAACTTCTTGAAGTTCGATCGGTAATTTGTCCAATAAACTCACATAAATCTCCTCGCTTGCTTCAGGTGCCGCTTTGTCGGTTCCAAACAGACGATCCAGACACGGTGGCTCGTTGCTATGCATTTTCCTCCCATAGCGTCCTTTTGGTCACGTGACCAAGCGGCCCTCTAGATGGCGTAGTGTCTGTGCTCAAAAATAATGCTACTTTCAAAAGGCGCTTATTGTTAGTTACGACAGTTAATATGGTTATATTTAGTCTTGATATAATAGCCCAACCTTCCAACCACAGATAGTTAATAGTTCTGATCGCATATGTTTCCGCAAGAGATGGATAATGACATCTTTTTAAGGCCCACGCTAAGACAAATTTCTGGGTTAAACATTGACTATAGGACAAGACCAAACCATTTTTTTCTAGGGTAGGGATAGTTTTCCCATATAAGTGCTTCTTTTCAATTTCGGGACCCCCCCATAGGATTGTTTGTGAGAGCGAAAAACCAAATCGTGATGCTATGGCAGTGGTTTCGTGGAGGAAATTGCGAATATCTTTTTATTTCCTTATTGTAACCTCCCTAATGTGAAATAAAAAAAGCTTTATCGATGTCTTTTGCGTTCATTTATTCTTGCTTTGAGAGCAGAAAGCCATAAATTTGTTCCTTATAAACCCAGAGTTTATCGGGTACTCGAAGATTCTTGTTGGCCGCCATATTGGATCCATCACTTTCATCGGCCTTTTATACACTACAGCAATAAAAGGACTTTTCGCTGGCGATTTCTCATATGGAAAGCGATCTCTCTGATGATGAGGGGGAAGAGAGGTAAAGAAAATAGTTTTGGGCATGGCTTTGACCTGAATACGTGTCTTTACTTGGAGGCCATCTTTGATTTCAGAAAGACTCATGAATAAAAACTACATTTCTTTCTTGTTGTAGTCGAACACAGTCGTGTGGAAAAAGCAAAAAGTGCAGCAAGCCCAATGCTCACTCTGGACGGTGTAATTCGAAGAGAGTTTTCCACGAGTTTTGGAAAAGTTCAACTTTACATAAAGCTTGGAAAAGGAAGGGACAAAAGAAAACAGGAAAATAGAAGAAGAACTCCACAGCAAAAAGGCTCGTCTGGATGAAGTTGGTAAATATCACAGGGTGTTTTATAAGGCTCTAGGTTTCTCCTCTCCATACATTAAAATCATGACAGATTATATATATTCTATTAGTATTAATATTTTATCTGACAAATGAGTTCTGAATAAATTTGAACTTTTTTTACAGACAAACAAGTACAGACCTCGGAAGCTCAAAAAAATGCAGCTGAAGAGGAACTTAAAAGACTTGAAAGAAATGTAGAAGAAAAGACATTGCAAGTTCAACAGCAAGAGGAGAAAGTCAGTGAATTAAACGAGCACTACAACAAATTTAAATCTTTACTTGAGCAAAAAGGGTTTTCTGTCCATAGGAGACAAAATACTACTACTACTTATGAGATGGTTACAAATGTCAATTCTAGTACCAGATATACAAGAAGAAACGAAACCAAAAATGTTTTAGAATTTATACACGGGGGAAAAGAAGGATCACTATATGGGGCTTGGGATTATGTATCATCAACTGCTGACAATCAAACCATGGATAAGTTGATTTCAGGGCTCAAAAGGGGAAAATATATCCAAGGCTTGTTTGACAAGTCAATGAAGCACTATCAAAATTCAGAAGAGGCTTTGAAGCAAGCGGTGCTTATGAAGTATCAAAACTTTTTGTCTAGAAGAAAATATGCCCTTGTCTGTAAAACTCAGTCCTCAGTTTTTGATCCCAATTCTGAACTCTGAGTGCCTCGCAACATGAAATGTTTAGGTCTGAATTTAAGGGTTCCCTGTATAACTATTTCTGATAAGCGAGTGGAAAATTTTGTGAGGAGTCTTGACATTGGCCACGTCAATCAAATCCCCAATGCACCAGGTGTTTCTAGAACAATAACTGGGTTGGTATTTATGATTATTGATTTGCACTTGAGACTTCCTCATTTGTCACATAAACTCATTTGGTTTAATGAGAACACAAATCATTTCATATTTCAATTTTCTGATGATGAAGCACCTGAATCCAGCCAACTACATGTAACTATGTCAATAGGAAGTCTGACATGCTGGAATTTTGGGGATAGGGTAAGAAGTAGGGACTTCCAATATATTTTACACTGTGTCAGTTTGGGAGAGAAACATGAGGTGCTTGAAAGTATTTGGAAGCAACATACTGATGAAATGGAAATGTTAGAGGGTAATGTTTTTAATGTTTGTGACCGGCAATGTACTTAAGAGTTTCAGCCAAGTGCTGATATGAGCTGGCAGAGCTGGGCTAATAACGAATTAAATCAAGCTGCTACTTATCCTTCTCGTTATGCTAATGTTAGCAAAGGAAACATGTGTACCATGGGTGCTACAATTGGATTGAGGGAAGAAGATTTATTTAAGCCATATACACTAGAAACAAGGAAAGCTCATGTTAACAAGGTTGACAATTTCATGATTTCCCTGCCATCTAATTTGTCTGAGAAAAATTGCCATGCCAGAAAACTAAAGTTCATGGCAGACAGTGGGATACGGCAGTTAGGTCACCCCCGGATTGGTATTTTTGCAGACCGACAGCGGCCGGAGCCTGTCCATTGCATGGCAGCATTTTTTAAACATCATTTACAGAGAGGCAGTACAGAGAGGCACATTTACAAAGTTTATAGATATCATGAGTGCCTCAGCTGTAGGACAGAGTACTGATCAGGGTACTATAACTGAAAAGCCAAGGGTTTTTGTTTTTCATGATGATGGAGCAGGGGAGCGATCAACCAAAGTTGATATTGTGAATGATTCTAACACAAAATTTGTAAGTAGTCTAGGTAATGCAATATCATGTTTCCAAAAAGAAAATTCCAGTGAGCTTGGTTGTGGGTTGGGGTATTTAGCTTCTGTGGTTAAGGAACACTATGGTGATGAGTCCCAGAGGCATAACAAGCTCCCAGTAAGGTTGATAGGAGATCAGGCCATTGCCTTGGCAAACTTCTCTTACAGGCTCATTGATAGCCTCAAAATTTCAGAGGAGTCCCCTGCCCAGAAACTAAAAAGATTGGTCTTAGGCAAAATTGCCCAGTTTCTTAGAAATGCTGGTGCTTTATTCAACAAAATTGAAATTAGTGCTGTTGACCTTGGTCAGCTTAAGGAATTTTGCACTTTATATTTTAACTTATATGAATTATTTTTTGAAATGGATGTGAATGTTATCGTTTGGTCAGTAGGATATGCCATACCATATCATGCAGCTAATTTGTATGAAAATCATAAAGTAGGTTATGGCATTATATCACTACAGACAAAAGAGGCCAAACACTCGGGGATAAAAAAATGACTTGGACCTGACAAACAGATCTAATGCTGTATCTGATAAAGGTAAATGGTGGCAGGTTATGAGAGCTAACTATGTAAGAGCATTTTATTTGCCTGAACATCAGCCAATGCCAAATTTTTACATTTCTCATTACAAATCTCGCCTTCCTTCTCACATAAACTCAGAAATGTTTTGTAACTGTGGAAGGGCTAAGGAAATGAGTGACGACATATGTATGGTATGTGTAGATGCCAGGGTGATTGTAGAATGTGCAGAAGAAGAGAAACTTCTACTGGAAGTAGTTGATATGCTGAAACCAGTTTTGTGCTCTGAATGCAATGAACGATTTCCAGATACTGTGAGTTGTCAAGCTCATCAAAGGGTGCATTCAAAAGAGAGACATTCTAATACCAACTACACTGATAGTCGCAACTTGCACCCTAAAACTATGAAAGTAAGTGATCTCAAAAAGGAATTGCAAAGTAGGCAATTAAGCACCATTGGAAACAAAGAAATTCTTATCAGACGCCTTGAAGGTGCATCAACAAAAGAGGTAAATTAGGACTTTTTACTTCCTGTATTGTGAGAAAGCTCCATAGGCATGAATGGATAGGTTAATTTACCTGATAGAAAATCTACAAGCTATCAGCATAACAATGTATATTGCATCATCATTAACTTGGTCTTTTATAAGTTACAGTGCATAACACTGCCAGTTGCAAAAACTCTTATTATGGAGCCATCTTGCAATACAATAAGAATAAAGTGTAACTTATTTTATTACTCAATATATAATTAATATATTTCATATCAAAAAATTTTGTAATACAAAATATTGTACAAATTATACTGGTAAATCTTGTTTTCAACATTATAATGGCATTTGTAATTGTATTTGTAGCTCAATTTTTCAGTAATGATAATAAGCCTAGTAAGAAGAAAAAAAAACATCAAATATAAAAAATGTGCATGTACATCACAACCTGCCAAGAATTTAAATAAATGACTCACTGATTCATGAGGCTTTGCAAGGTTGAATCGATAACAAAATCGTCCGCCGTATACCGCTGAATATAGAAAGTCACTGTCACTTTCTGGCTCTTAAGGTTAAAATCACAAATAAAAGGAGTATTACTGCTCACAACCACAGCTGACCTGTCTTTATATGAAAATTGCACTTTTCCTTTCGAACCTGGTTTCCTGGTGAAATGTCTCTTTCTAAGAACATCTTGCCCCTCAAACCGAGCCGGAGAAAACACCTTTTCGACCGATTCCATGCTGGAAAGTGTAGAAATAACTTTTGATTTTTTTTTACTTCAAATGTTACATCCCCTCCGTAACCTCGGAATAATATGGTCATGTGGCGAAATATAGGCCAAGGAATGAACAAAATAACGGGGCTTGCCAGCAATGTTGCCTTAGAATGGGACAGCTTGGTGGAGATCTGCTTTCCGATTTCAAACAGATAGCTGTCCACTAAAGGACCAGAGAGCTCCAGTTTGTTGCCACAAACCTCTTCCAGTCCACAATTCATGTTCCCCATGCCATAGCTTGGTCGCCCTCTGGCCCGTCTGAATGCCTTTATCCACTCACGTTCAAAGGAAAATTTCATTTCTACTTCATTATTATTCCAGAATTTTTTTCCCCTCTCTGTGGCCTCTGTTTGGCCTTTCAAATCGAATACTATATCACTCACATTGGCCGCCATTTTGTTTTAATTTGTTTTCTTTCACACACAACCATGGCAGTTACAGCTGACAATTATGAGCCCGCGCTTCCGGGAGGAAAATGCATAGCAACGAACCACCGTGAAAGCGTCGGAGGTCTCTGCTAAGGCAAGGTCATCTTCGATTTGATCCACAGCTTCTAGCTAGCAACGTTTGGTCATCCATCGTAAGCTAGAAAAGGAATAACGAAGGAAAAAATTAGTGATGTTTTAACGAACACCTCGATAAAGAGCTTTGATAGAAGCGAGCACCGCTACAACTAAAACGAATGCTTCGTTAAATGCTTCATGGAATGAAGCGCTTCGATAGAAGCGAACATAAATACAACTAAAACGACTGAAAGTCTGGTTTTAAAATACTTACCGGGTTCCCTTGACGAGGACGTTTGGTAGCCATGATGTTCTCAAAAAGCGCACTAAGTCGCGATCGGTAAAGCGAGTGTGAGTGAAAAGCGGCGTTCCTTTGGTTCTTAAAGCTCTGACGCGGACCTGTTAGAACACAGTCTCATTTAGACTTTGGTGTACCGTGAAAATTTTTGGTCGTTTTTCACGTTTTTCGTTCGGTTCTAAACGTTATTTGATAAATCTAAACGTAAAGACCTTTAGTTTATGTTACGTTTTATAACAGGAGCGGGTTTTAAAGTTTAAAAACTCACTTTAAAACGCGCAATTAGTAGATAGTTTCGTGCGAGAAAACACAAAATAACTATGCGGCGATATGCGTACTTTTGTTTGAAAAATGCGTACCAATTGATCCTAATGTAAAAGCATGCTTCAATAAAACCCGCGGTGTGGGTAAAACGGACAAAAAATGGCGTTTGAAAACTACGATGTTGTGCTTTCCAAAGAACACTTCGAACACATCCAGGAAAGACACGTACGAGAGGACCTTCACCCGCAAGCATCCAAGTTTAGAAAAAACTTCCATCTAGTCAGCTGTTTAGCGCGGTTAACTAAAAGGACATGGCAAGACAGCGACGAGTACGAAATCACAGATGAGGGTTTCAGACGAGGAAACGGCCACCATTACATGTACGTGTTCACTCTTCATAAAGTCATCGGCACGGATCCGTGGGGATTTCCAACCAAAAAGATATGCATTTATTATGCTTGGCGACCATGGATGGATGGAAGATTTCATATCATCTCAGTGTATCCGTATTCTTCAAGCTTTTATCATTTTTTGAAGGCGCGAAAATACGGATATCTCTCGTAGGTTATCCTACAAAACAAAACGGCTCATCTAGGAGCCACCACATGCATAAAAGTCAATGATTCAACTTGTTTTCCCTCCCAAGTCCTCAGGGCATTGTTCGATTGCATACTAATTTGATCCCAAGAGAAATTTTAGCTAGTTTTCACGTTTTTCATTCGAGTCTAAACATCATTTGATAGATCTAAACCAAAAGACCTTTAGTTCATGTTACGTTTTAGGTTAGAGGCGGGTTTTAAATTTAAAAAAACCTAACGCGCGCATGCGAAAAATCCAATTGATTTCACGAAAGAAACACAGATGGGGGCTGTTGGCACGCAAAAAATGTGAAATGCCAAAATGCTTGTTTCCTCAGCGGTCAGCATATCCATGGGTGCATGGTTGTATTAAAGCGGGCAAAGTTTCTTTTGCTGTCACTTGTTCAAAGTAATTTTACGTGCTGTCCTTGCTCGCTGCTAAAACGAATTATCATGACTTCAAACTTGCCTCGTCGTAGCCGTCGCCTGCAAACTTAGCTCCTGAGGAAGACAGTCTGGGCGCCTGCTTCACATGTCAAGACGAGTTCCGGATCGAACAGTTGTCGCGGCTTCAAAAAACAGACTGCTGTCGAATGCTGCTTCACCGCCATTGTTTAGCCGAAATGGTTGCCCGAACCTCCATTTGCGGAAATTTTCGTCGAGATAGAACGCCTGGAAATACCAGAACCCTACTCCTGAATGAAGACAGCGATCTGGAGGACATGCAGGCTGGAAATCATTTCTTTTGGCCAGGTACTTATCTTATTGGGGAAGTTAGTCGAGAACTTAATGAATATGGACAGTTTGGTTTACCAAACCCACACCGTCGAGACTCCCGATTATGGCAACTATTGCCGTTTGACATTTCTGATGATATTTTGTTCGAATACCTAGCCCTTATTGATGATTTTATCCACGAGGAATCAGGAGAAACTATATTTATACACGGTTTTGTTGTGTTACCTGTTCCTGTAACAGTTGAAGTGAGAGAAGCTTTTTACCTTTTGTTTATTTTGAACATACCCGAAAAAGTGCAAGATTTTGTAAACGGTATTCGTTTTCGTTTTTTTTATTTCATCATGATGAACATCAACCTAGTTTTTATGTAACTAAAAGATATGTACTTTCCTACGGTGAACCTGCGTGGTATCCCACAGATGTATATTATGTGTAATTTTAGGAACACCCCTTGAGCCAAGAGTCATCATGTTGGAAGACAGATTGCTAGAATTTCGGGACCAGGGACGTGCTTTTGAAACACACAATTCATTAACAAATATATTGAATATATTGCCTTATCCTGTAAACCCGATTCATTGGTTCACTTATTACGTAATGTTGCAGAGATTTTCAGATAATATGTTTTATAAAACTATTCCAGATAACTCGCCAATATATACTGTATTTACGTGCAAATGTCTATAGTCCACTCGACGTTCAGTTAAATGCCATGTACCGTTTTTGTATTTACAAAATGTTTTTATTTAACACGCCACCTGAATTGTATTTTTTAATTTCTCGCATAAGGTTTCGTTTCTTTTTTATGGGTACAACAGCTATTCCTCGCGATGAGATCTTTATTGAAAACTTAAGTTATAGTACTGAGTATTCAGCACCCCGTTATTTCAACTTAGAGTACGAAATGTAAATAGGTTTTTCTTGTAATATTCTAATTTGATATGGTTTTCTCGTTATATTGTGATACGACAATCTCGGTCAAAATAGTTTTCATAATGTTGTAAATAATTTTCTTCGATTTTTTTTTTTGTTTCTCAATAAAACTGTTTAACAGTAAAACGGTGTGTTTGTGTCACTGCGCATGCGTTTCGGTCATAGGGGACAGAGCAACACCTCCCACATGGTTGAGCAAACCGCTCCAGGGTTCAATATATAAGAATTATTCCGTCCAGTAACTAAAAGGGTTTGATTCACTACTTGCACAATACCATAATGCACCTCTTTAACCCCCCCCCCCCCCCAAAAAAAAAAAATTTTGCATACTCATTGTTTGCAATTTCTCCTGGGACATGAACATGTCTCAAGACATTCTCGTCCCCAGAGGTCGCGATCCCCGTAACTGACCAAAAGGATCGCAGCGTCTGGGGACGAGAATGGTCTCAAGAGTAATCTAAAACAATGCCTATGCAAATTTTTGGGGGGTAAAAGAGGTGTATTATGGGATTTGTGCAAGTAGAGAATACCACTTTCTTAGGCCGCCATCTTGGGTATGTTAATTAGGGTAGTCACGTCATCAGGGTGACGTCATTAGGGTTAAAAACTCCATCAAGGTTTGAGGGCTAGGGTTCATCTCCATAAAAACTCGATAATCGATATTTACTCATTTGCATAAAAAATCGATAAAATCAGCCCCGATCGAGCCCATACTACTTTGCTCGGTTCAAAAATTGTTTTCCCGTGGGACCCAAACTAGTTTTGTTCGGTGTGCTAAGATTTCTTTTATCGATGCGTTCA
>JAHPZR010049465.1:0-2500 GCA_019787425.1 Platygyra sinensis | reverse complement strand
TTAGACTACTCGCCCTCGTTTTCTACGAGCGATAGTCAACTCGGCTGCGCCTCGTTGACTATCTGCTTGTAGAAAACTCGGGTTCGTAGTCTAATTGTTAAATAGATAGTGAGTAACGTATATATAGCCAATCAGAGATTATTAAAACGGACAATCTTCTTTTCTGGGTGAAAATACCATACCACATTGTACACATGATTGGTCGACATTGCTTTGTAATATTGCATCGCGAACAGGTTTTTTTGAGAGTTTAATTTGCATAATTTCTTTCTTGTACGAGCACAGCCTTAGTCGATCATCACGTGAAATGGTTTACTACAAGCCATGTGGAGGGGCGCTGATAGCCGCATACAGTTTGAACATTTTATCCTGTTAAATCCCTTTTGAGTATCCTCGGGCGATTTTCAGCTTGGTATAATTTTAGTTTTCCGGTCACATTTATGTTGGACAAAATGCTCAGTACAGCACGTACATGCATGACCTGCAATTGTAATGTTAACTATTGATATTGCAGGATATTTTCACTGTTCGTCGAATGTGCAACAAGCTATGGGGGAACACAAAATGCACGTTTTACTGGACCACATGTTGGTCAACAATCGCGGACACTAAGTTGTGATCAAACACGATGACCAAGGCCCAGACTTCAAGGAAGCCATCATTTAATTATGCAAAGAAGGCAAATTTACTACCAACTATCGAACAAGTGGATGTATTGTTGACACATGAACCAGTTATGTAATTGTGTTCAATAGCCCTTTTCACGGTTAGCTCTGCTCATTTGCATTACAATAAAATCTGGCATGTATGTGAGGCAATTTTGGGCTATTTTGCAGTTTTAGCCCGAAATTGCCTCGCATCCACGTTGGATTACATTGTAATGCAAATGAGAAAAACTAACCGTGAAAAGGGCTATTGCTTCGTAAACAGTGGAATTGCACAAATGGAACTTCTAGTAACAAGTTTCACCTCTATCACACCAGTCAGTTCGCAGATGACGCAAAATTTTCAAAGAAAGTTTCCCTGCAAAAGTCATGAGCACAATTAATTCAATTAAAATACAAGATGCACATGCAAAGATCCCATAAATTATTTGTTCATTCTGATTGCATAATACCATCCTTATCCACCGTATGGTAAATGGAAGCTGAACATATGGCTATTAGACAATTCGTCAAACTAAGTATATGCAAACAAATTAATTCTGGTGCCATACTAACGACGGACACCAGTAATGTTATGTCTATCTGTTTGGATTTTGCCATGATTGTTTCAATTACAATAGAACTTCCACGCGCGCAGAACGCATAAACGATTTTGTTTATTCTGGTTTCGTAACCCTGCAGATAAACTACTTTCAAATGTATATGGTAAATGAACAAAGAGAGGAGGTAATGGCAGACATTTTGGCGTACTAACTATATTATATACAAACAAAGTAACCCTGATGCCAAACTAAGGGCGGAAAGCATTAATATCATGTTTATTTAGTTAGATTTGGGTTATAAATTTTGCCAAAAGCAACCTCGTTGTATGTCTTGCGTGTTGAACTGCTGTTACTGAACTAATCAAATTCTGGTACGAATATTTTAGTTGAAACACCCCTCTCTCCGTCCCTACTTATCAAGCAAAATTCTCGGTTACAGAGTTTCCATGCAGCATTTTGGGCTGTGAAATTTCCGACAACTATTAGCGGTTTATTTTACATATATATACCGCAGTTAAAACGTCTGCCGGTCTCAAATCTAACCTTTAATTACTTTCTTATATTTGACAATCAAAACCAATCTGCCGCCAATCGTCAGCGTCTAGAGTTTTTTCCAACATTCAACAAGTATATGCAACAAAAGTCTCAGTGTGTAACTCGAGTCGGTCGATTATTGAGATTAATGGATCGATGGTTTAACAGTTTACTTAAAGAGTTAGAGGGTGCCCATTTGTTCAGTACGCGTTGGTCGAATATTTTAGAGATAACGGAACACTTAAATTAGAGACCTTTTGGCCAAAGTAGCTTGCTGCTTGCGGCTATTTCTACTCATGTTATGTTCTATTTTCTATTTCTGTCACTAATTATTGCTCCCATGCTCGTCTTTCGTGCTTGTGCTATTAACTCTGGGCCACCACGAAGCTCTTCGGAACGTCTCACAGGATTGGTTGAGAAAATGATATAGAAACAATGGTAACAATGAACCCTAACCCTAAAACAATAGAGCCTCGTGCCAACAAGATCCAATGAAATTAGAGGTTCTAGAGAGCTTCGTGACAACAATTAACTCTACCGATGGTAAATATAGGTTAATTTTATATTTTTTTTACCTTAATTCTGAAAATGATTCTCGATCTGCAAAGTATGAAGAAGACACAGCCAGAATGGATCACAGTGGAACTTGAAATATTTAAGGAACCTCAAAACAGCGGCCAAAAGCTTAAAGATTGCAAATCATGCATGGCCTCGCGAACATGTCAGTAACCTTACTAATGCTTCAGTCTTTGACAAAGG
>JAHPZR010049462.1:0-18647 GCA_019787425.1 Platygyra sinensis | reverse complement strand
ACAGGTATGTATAGACAGACAGGCAGACAGACAGACAGGCATGTATGTATAGACAGACAGACAGACAGACAGACCAGTGTGGCACCTACCTCGTCGATGTTGCAGCTCTTGTTGAGGCAATGAACTCCAGGAACGTTAGAAAACACACGTGGTTTTCCTGTGCAGTTTTTCAAGTTTAAGACCTTGGAGACTTGCAGTTCTTTTATCGTCTTGGCCTCCGGGATATATCGCACATCGTAAAGGTTTTCACACATTCCATGTGAGCCAAACTGTGAAGAAAAAATGCACAGATTTTTTTTTAATTTTTACCTTCTAGCTGTTTGTCTAAAAAAAAAAAAAGACAGCAATTTGCTGTCCCTATAAAGATACCCTTACTGATTTGCTCCAAATTGCACTGAAATAAAAAGCAAGAACAACAACAAAATATTCAGAAATGTTTGTTGAACGTTTCAAGAATATCGATTCCACAATTCCAAAAATGTTAAAATTATGTTCTAGTAAATTCCCCGTGTTGTGGTTTGGCCTTGTCTCACGAGTTGGTGCTTCACATAGGGTGAACCTTATTGCACGTTTCCTCCTTGGACAGGCATGTCCAAGGAGAATTACTATGACTATGAAAAATAAACTACCTCCCAGTTCCTGTACATTCGTGGCTCCTTATCGTCAAGGGAAAGCTCAGGTTTGGTGAAGTTGTGATGAAGAATAGACAGAATTCCTCTTTTGATATTCAAGATGTACTCTGGTTCCTCTTCGTCGCAGTAAATCTTTCCAACTTTCCCTTCTTTGTATTCAAACTCAATTGGACGCTCAAGAAGAGGACCGAGCTCTTCGGAGACTGGGGAGATCTTCGGTGAGCCACTGTATCGTGACTTGCAGTATCGCGCTGTTCCATTTACTTCATACAGGATAGGGTTTCTGATCTGAAAGGGAAAAAATGCGTTGTTACACGAACCTCCCAACTCAAGAACGTTTTCCGATTGGAGGAGAGTCGATCGAAGGGCCAAAACTCACTCACTCCCTAGGGAAACAACAAATTGAACTTTTGACTCACACGTCATCAGCTAGGTCATGCACTTTGAAACCGCGGGAAATTTGTGTGCCAGCCGGCTTCAAGAAAATTTTCGATCGCAGCTTGACGTATTTTTTTAGTCGGGAGGTATAACAAAACACTTAATTAATAACAGGCCCCACGAGAAACAACGAGCTTTGTTTCACTTCAACTCTCAATGTTCACCTCGACTTCACCTCAGAGAACACTGGGAGTTTTAATATATTCTCCAGTTAATCTAGCCCCCGAGAAGTACCCTCAGAAAAATTGGGTAGGGGTGTGCAGCCCGTTTCTCCGTTCAACTCTGTACATTCGACTTCTCTGTACAACTTTACGACCAAAATCTGTGATTTTTCCGATCCTATTTATGACCTGAAAAAGTAGTTTCTTGTAGAAAAACATACCCAGTTTGAGACTAGAATGCCAGCAAAAGCCATACCCTATTTATGACCAAATTGGAAAATGGCCAAAATGGATACCCGATTTATGACCAAAATGGCTGAAAACCCTGCCCGTTGGGGTTGCACATTCCTATATGGCCCATATAAGGGAGCCCCCCTTATAAGGGAAGCCCCCCCCCCCCACCCCGGATCTAGTTGTTTTCCAGTAAGATGGATCAAGTTTCACCTATCTGACACTGACCTTGAGGTAAGCGCGTGTCTCTGAGTGGATGACGAAATCTGTTTCACACGTGATCTTCAGGCCAGCAAAGCGCTGCTCAGTTTCTGGGAAACCGCTGGTCACACATGCCCAGTAGTCGTAGGTGTAAGTGTTCTGCGGTTTGTAACCTAAAATCAAGAAACGAATAAATAAATAAATAAATAAATAAATAAATAAATAAGAAATAATTAAGCAAGTCAGCAAACGTACCAATCAGGAAATTAAACTAACAAGCGAACAGACGTGCTAAAGAATCAAATGAGAAAACCTATCTAATAATAAAGAATGGAAAAAAGGTGGCTAAAAACCCGGCGGGTCGAAATCAAGGAAATAAAGTGCCAAACAAACCACTGATCGCCAGCTAAATAATAAATAAATGAATATTAAAAATTATATATGGAGAGGCGAAGAAAGATAAGAGTTCACTAAAGATGCTAACCATTCCACTCCCATGCTGATTGAAAAATTAATTCTCCCTTCTAACCATTGCTCAATGTTTTAAATTTTAGTTTGAGAATTTGGCGTCAAGGCGGGGGTTAACATGAAGGCCGAATTTTGGCTGGGTATTATGGTTTTATTAACGCAAATTAAAGTTTCAAGTATCTCGTTCACGTTTCAAGCAGTAAAAAAATCTCTCTGCTCATCTCACATATCTACATTTTGAGCTGTTTCTTATTTTTTGGTGATGTTTGGGTATATTTGGGGAGTGAATAGTTTTCTCGAAGGATAAGTAAAATTGATTGAAATAGGAAATTTGAAAGATTTGATGTTGCTTTAAAATTAGAATTTGAAGTTAAAAGCTGGTAGACGTACACCAAACAGTTACCCACCAACCTAGGGTGCCCCTTCGGGGGCAATCAACTGTCAGTTTATTCATTCTCCTAACCAGTCTGCTTGCCAGTTCTTATATGTTTGAAGGAGAAATTGGACGTAGAATATTCTGGGGAATCAACGCTGGCTTAAAGAAAATCGACCGTGGTTCTCTTTTATCCCTCTCTCCTAAATTGCCCCATTCCTTTTCCTCCACCGATTGAGTATAAACGTTGTCAGAGAATTAAGTGGAACTGAGTTCACATGACCTTGGTGAAATGGCATCAAAAATGTTCTTTGTCGAGTTATGCAAGGAGATTCGACATCTAATAAGTTGGTTAAGTCCATAAGACTTCACACCTGCTCACCAATTGACAGAATTAAAAGAAAAATATGCGTAATCAATTTGAAACGGAAATTCGCCTATCCTAAGCCGATAAAGCTATTCTTCTTAGAAAAGCCCTGTAAAATCCATTTATTTAATAAAGGTGAACCCGGCCCTTTGAATTGTCCCGACCAGTTAAGGTTACCTCGATCATATGGCTGCATGCCCAGGCCTGCTATTTTAAATGAGAAATAGATATATCTATCTGGGGAAAATTAACAACGTCTTTCATGTGTCATATGTTTTGGTAAGAGGTCGCAAGGTTCACACGTTTCTAGTTTCTAATTCCTTTTCCACTCAATTGAGAATCAGTGCATTTCCCGAAAAAAAAAATTTAACTTCCTAATCATTTGAGGGTCACTAAACGGGGATTAGTTTCTTAAGAAACTCTCAACCGATCAAAGGTTACATTTTAAAAATTCTTGTGGATTTTTGATGAGATTGTCAAATGCAGAAGGAAGTTCGTATTTACCTTAAAGATGTACAGATAATCTGGACAATGCCTTTATCTCAAAAACTTGCCTCCGAGTTGACAATCAAAAGTTTTAAAAATGTTTATCGGTCACGTTCCACGATTCAAGATTTTTTTTTGCTTGCTTTCCAGTTTCCATTTGAACGTTTTTTGAGATTTTCATTCGTTATCAAAAGGCTAAGTATCTTGCCTGGGTTCTTAATTTAAGATTGACTTTTTGGTAAATCAGTGAAAACTTCCATGATGCTCTATGTGCAGCAAATTTGGGGTTCAGGGAACTCGTGTGACGTCATGAATGGGAAATTACTTGATTTCGTTTGGGGTGAAATGGTTCCTTAAGTTTTTTTTCAACCCTGGCTCAATCATACTATTTTAAGAGGAAATTAGTGTCTGTATTGCTTTTTTGTTCCCCTTGAACAAGAGTATGCTGAATTGTCAAGAATTTTCAGGAAACGAAACCTGCATATTGTTACGCAATCATTAGCTAAACAATCAAAACATGTTGAAGGTATTTAAAATAAAAGAATTTTATGGGCTTTCATTCAATGCAATGCTAGCGTTTGTCACTTGCAGTACTGATTTTCACGCGATCAACTTGAACACTGTAAATTCGCCAAAGAAAAGACCGTGACGACGCGGTCACTCCAACACTTCAGTGATTACGTGATTAAACGTGTTGCTAAACAAGTTTCTTTGTGTTAAAAGACTTTCATTTTGTCACCAGAGACTCTGAGAATGGTATTTATAGTAATACGTGTGCTAAACGAGGAGGGCGGAAGGCAAGTAGAGGAAGAAAAAAAAAGTCCTTGACGAATATAAGGAAGCTGTTACCTTGCACGAAACGGGGGTCCTTTGGATCAATCTTGAGCAGGTCACGATCACCTATATGTTTTGAAAATGATCGTCAGTAAATTTGTGAAGACATTTAAGATGTACTTCCCTCTTGGAAATTAAAACGGCAAAGTTTAAAGTCTAGTTACATAATAACGGAGCACGAAAAAGACTATGCGCACTGAAATCATTAAAGAGGAAAATTCTGAAGTTCAATGAAATAAATGATTTAATTCATTTTTGAGTCGAAATTTCGTGGAAAATGAACTGTTTGGCTGACTGACAATCTAAAATTCTCTAGTTCGTCAAATTCGATCGCTGAGCAAAACATTTTGCATTTAAAGAGAAACTCCCTGAGATTAAAAATGTCAAGGTCAGTCATTCCGTTACTGGAACAATAGGGTAATCAAAAGATATCTACATTTGATGTAGCCAGGTTGAGTGAATTCCTTACCTCCTCTACCGTGGTATGCAAGAGAAACTCCAGCTAAGAGCAGAAGCGCGAAAACCTTCATCTTGCCTCGAGCTGGCTATTCTCCCGACGAGCAGCGATTTGATGCAGTGCACCAGTATTTATAGAGGAACAAATTTTAAGGAGATTGAAATTTCATCTGGCACCAATCAATCCTGGTATCAATCAATTTACAAAGACACTTAATATCTCACGCATCAGTTGCACCTGACTCCAGGGATTAAAATAATATGACAAGCTTAAGTTTAAGGCTATCTACAATTCTGTTTGTGTTTTGACGTGTTTTTCTCTTGAGGTGCACGGTTTTCGTTTGCTCGGGAATTTAAGCGTTTGTTTTGCTTTACAAAGTTTACAAACACTCTACAATGTAGCTGTAATCAAAGTGCTGTTTTATAAGTACTGATAACGACCAGCCAGTATGAGTGCATTGTGTTAAATTGTGATAGGCATTTTTCAAACGTGGCTGGTAACGGAAATACGTAAACGAAAAAAATAAAAAATAATAAAAAAAAACATTCGAAAACAGTGCGCTTTCAAGGGGTTATGGACCACCTCAAAGTTGTTAATTAAAGATGCAGAAGAAAGATCCCGACGGTGAAACATATAGATATAGCGTAGGGTTAAGCAGTAAGAAAATGATAAACGATTAAACCACATAGCAATATCCTTAAATTATTACGAAGCACAAATTTGTCAGATTTCAAGTTACGGCATATCTTCAAAGCGCGTGACTAGACCTTAGGATTCTAGTTAAAGGCAGTGAAAATCTCGGAGGAGGGTGGGTAGGGGGGTTAATCCCAATCGAGTAGGGGTGTGTGGTCCGCTTCTCAGAAGCCTCACCCCATTTAGACCAAAATCTGCTATTTGCCCTGACAAACATGCGACGCGCTGTTTAAAAGTTTAGACCAATGTTAACGGCATTGCGTAGATTTTTTATCGACGGTCTTATCGGTAATGATGAAAAAGTAGCTAGAATACCATACCTTTTAGGGATGCACATAACCATAGAGCCCATAAAAGGGAGTACAACCCCTCCCCCCCCTCCCCGTTCCCCACGGTTGTAAGCTCTGAAGAAGTAACTTTGATTGATTTTCTTACTGTGGTTTAAGACCTGGATAACATCACGTAAATGAAAACCTTAGTGAAGCCTTCGATAGTATTCTTATTTTCTGTTCTTTACATAACCATTTCAAAACATTTTTTTAACATTGCTCTTTGACACCATCGTGTTTTTAATCCGCAATTAATCTCGACTTTTGGACTGTGAAAGTGTTAAGTTCTCTGGTTTTAAATTGAGGGAGTAATTATTTCAAGTTTATTTTTAAACCCATCTGTCAAATTTGATACTGCTGAAATGGATCGTCACTGCATCTGTGGTAAATTTATTATCTTTTGTATCAACAATGCTCAAAAATTATTCAGTGTTCTTCTTTCAACCACTACACCGGCGAACAAATGAAGATGGCAAAGGATTTCATATCTTATTTGAAAACAAAAAAGTGCATGTGGTCAAGAGCAAAGGAGAAGTAGCAGAGCCGTACAGATAACTTAACTTTAACCCAGCATAGAGTCAATCTTAAAATATCAAATCTTGGTACTGGTATCCTATCCTCCAGTTGATGATTTTCTTTCTTTTGTTCTCTTCTACACTTGACAATGAATTGATTTTGGAAAAGAACTAGATCTCTCGAGAGAAAGTTGGAATTTTGACCAAGTTTAACAGAAACCTAATACATAATTTTGTCATCCGGTACTTCTTCCTATAAAACATACTTTGCTTTTAATACGTGAGCAGTTCGGCAAGCTCAATTAATTATAAGTCGTTTCGGAAACTTCGAGGTCATTTAGCTCATTCATAAGTTACAACACGCACAGAAAATTGCAGAAATTCCGGTTGGTTGATAATGGCCAATAGCCCTTTTCACGGTTAACCCTGCTCATGTGCATTACAATAAAATCTAGCATGTATGTGAGGCCGATTTCGGGCTATTTTGCAGTTTTAGCCCGAAAATGCCTCACATCCACGTTGGATTACATTGTAATGCAAATGAGAAAAATAAACCGTGAAAAGGGCTATTTCCTCTATAAGAATCGCCTGCTGGGAATCATGGTGGAGACTGAATACTTGTTTTGATGATTGACAGCTACCATGATTCCCTGCAGGCCGTGCAATTGAGGGAACTGGCCATTGCATTTGGAGCTGATTAGAAGATTACAGTGAAGTAATTTTTATCTCAGCTCATTATACCAAACGATTTATTTCAGGCTTCGCTGGTGCCTAGGTGATAATTGGCTGTTAATTTGTCGAGTTATTTGGGTCTAAAAGCCAGAGGCGGAGTGGGGTGGGGGAGGGGGGAGGGGGGAGGGGGGTACTTTCTGATAAGAAGCTAATGGGGATGTGCCGCTGGATGGGGTCGTATTTTCAAGTCTTGACTAACATGGGGTCGCACATTTTCTGATTTTTGGGATAAGACAGTTCTTCGTATTTACTATTAGAAAACGTACCAGAATGCTTGTACTATAAATGAAAAGTAAAGTGTTCTTTATTCAATATAAGGTACATACATAACTAGAAAGTGATTAAGTTGGGATCACGAAAATTCCATATTTGCCCAAAAGTGACTAAGATGGAGTCTATAATTTGCCACAGAATAGACTTCGTTCAGGCTTCAATTTTTTTCAGGATTTCATTTCACAACCGCTTAGTTGTGTGTATAACTGCGATGATCAATCATATCTTGACTTCTTATCATTCTCAGCAGTGTAGAGATATGAACTTTCCTATATTTACTTGTATTCTTCACCTTCCACGGGTGTGTATATATCACGCTCTCTCAAAGTGGCCAACTCCCAGTTGGCTTGATAGCTCAGTTGGTAATGGAGCACTGCACCGGTATAGCAGAGGTCATGGGTTCGAGTCCCGTTCAGGCCTGAACGGCCTGCTTAAGTCCTATGCATAATTGCGATGATCAATCATATTTTCAGAATAGACTATAATGGGGTAGGCGCTCTGAGAAGCCAGCGGCACATACCCAGCAAAAATTGACCCAAGTACCCCCCGAGTCTAAAAGTAGTCTTTCGTGAGCAATACGTGTTTACTTCAAGTCACACCATCTTTAAGAACCAACATGCATCTCGCGCGTAACTAACTTCATGTAAAAAACTGTCCTCTGATTTTGATCTGGATGTTGATGAAGCACTTTGTTTTTCTGCCGAGCCTGTTCCTAAAATCGAGTGTTGCTTAGGCGTTCACAATAGATACTTAAGTGTTAGCTTGAGTCCAGTAGTAGTTATAATATGCCGAAAGTACTTCTTTTGTGCAAGCGTGAAGTGGTGCTTGTGAAGAGAGCAATAGGACAAAGGGCAAAGGTGCTCTCTGCAATTCTGCTTCGCTCGGGAAATGAAGAAGCAAGGCTTTGCTATTTCCATCTTTATTCCGTGAGCGAAGGGCCACGTAGTTTGGCTTGTGGTTTAAGGAGGCACGTTTTGTTTGCAATGATCGGCAAACAAAGATCACGTGGAAAATAGTGTTTACTTCCAAACTGAATCGATAAGATATATACAGTTATTTGATTATTATTCACATTAAACAGCATTTCATTCTGACCATTTATTCCATCAGAACAAACCATAAGTGTTCTGATCGTGTAAAGAAGTATCTTTGACAAGAGCTGATGACATCAAGCTTCAACTCAGTTCCATGCACTCAGTCATTCATTGCTATCTATTGTAAATTATATCAGTTCATAAAGCTCTTCACCAAAAATACAACGACGTGAGGCTAGACAATGAATAAATGGGAGAACAAAAATGTCTTAAAACATATAACATACTTGCACTCTGATTTTCTCTTGAAGGAGAGCCGGGAAATTAAAAAGACGAGAGAAGAATGCGACGAGACAAAGTCCCTGGGTTCGCGTTTTTGAAGCTTAACGTCAGGCCATAAAAAAGCGGCGCGCAAGCAGTTTTTTGCAATATATACTGATAACCTTTATTTGGGAATTTTTCAGCCACAATTGTAGTGTTTTGTCACAAATTGTCATCTCGTTCGTAGGTCTGCATTTGGTTTGTACAAAGCCAAGTGAACGTGTACAAGTTTAATGGCGTTGAGCAATGTTGTTTAAGATTTCATGGCATTGTCTAACTAAATATAGCTCATTTCACCTCCTCCAAGGAAAGGCTTGCTTTTGTCGGTGGTAGAGAAAAGGTGAGTTCACACAGTCGCTAAAAAACCTTCTTGAAATTTTGAGCGAGTTACTATCCTGTTTCGTATTTCCTGATTTTTTCCTTGACCCACGGAGTAAGCACCCTCAAGTCTGCATAGACACCATATTTGTTCGGTAACGCACATTGGTCACCCCATGAAACCAACCCTAAAGCGTAATAGCGCCCGCATTTCGGACAGACCAGCGGACCACCACTGTCGTATTCACATGCGTCGATTCTTCCCTCGGGAAATCCCGCGCATAAGGCGGTGTCGTGAATAGTACCGTTATAGGATTTTTCCTGATTGCACATGTCACGAGAAACGGTCCTAACTTTGGCCTCGCGTAGAATGTCCGGTTGAGTGCCGTTCCACTGTGTGTGGCCCCAGCCCGCCACGTAACACTCGTCGTTCGGGGCGAAAACTTGATCTGGACGCGGTAAGCACAGTGGCTGGACGAAGTCGGTAAACGTAAGAGGTTTGTCAAGCTTTAGAATCGCTGAAATAGAATTAGACCAGACGATTCAGACCTCTTACAAAGAACAGTTTAGATTTACATCAAAGGCTGCTTTATGTCTGCTTAAAAAGTTTTGTTTTGAATCAAAGCTGGGACTAGGAGCTGCTGGGACTTAAACCAACTGTGGCCTTGGTTCGAATGCTAGGCCTAGTGCAATATGTGGGTCGAGTTTATTACTGGTTCTTAAGGCGAGGGTTTTTCTTGGGTTCTCCAGTCCTAAGCAAGTCCATTCAAAACTCTTCCGTGTCTTGTGGGAAAATAGAAGTTACATTTATTTACTTTTTTAAACATAGTTTTCACAGTACAAGACCCACACGCCCTAACTATTGCAAACCAGCTAATGGATTATTGTCTTCGTTATACTATTTTGATGTTTTTAAATGCGTGTTAACAGTTTTTAAACAGTGAGTTTAAAATGTGTTTTAACAGTGTGGCGTTTAAATAATTTCCATTTCAAGTTCTTTTTTCTTATCTTGTCAGTGATCGCTTTGCATGAAGGTTGTGATTAATTTTGTTCCTTACCAACATCGTTTCTGGGAGGCGTGTCCTGTATTCCCTCAAAATACATGGACTTGTAACCTTCATGAATTGTGATGTTGACAACTTTTCTTCGTTGCTCATATTTGTCGTTTCGTTCCTTGATGTGATGGTCTCCAAGAACTACAGTCCAGTCTGTTGGAATATCCGATGTATGAGGATCTATGATAAATCCATCAATCAGTCAGTCAGTCAATCAATCAATCAATCAATCAATCAATCAATCAATCAATCAATCAATCAATCAGTTAATTAGTCAGTCAATCAACCAAGCCATCAATCAACAATCAGTTAGTGAATCCGGCAATCAATCGATCGTAAGTTAGTCAGCCAGTCAATCGTTAGAGAGATCGGTCGATTATCAATAAATCAATCAACCAACCCATCAAGCGAGCGACCAAGGGATCAATGAATCATCAAAACATCTATGAATCGACCGAGCAACCGTGCAACTGATAGACTAACTGTCGACCGCCACTGAATTCCCAAGGAACTGGGAGAAGGAGAACTCTTGACTTGCTCCAAGTCCGGTTTCGGTGTTTCTTTTTATTCATTCCCAGTTTGCACAGACAGAGGCGTGCAGGTTAAATATATTCAGTCCGTCTTAAAAGTTGCCAGGCAAGGGGATGCTACAATACAACAACTGAAGGCAAAGGTGGCGTTCTTTTTCCATGCTATTTTCACTAGCGCTTTGAGCAAGAGATCAGTGTTCGAGTCACACAACAACTGTTGGTCTGACTTGGTAATGAAAACGTGGACGATTTGGAGTGATTACCCTGCTTGCGCACGTGAATCTCAAGTGAATCTCACGTGAATCTCACAAAAACTTTTCTCCTCTTGATGAGGTATGGCTATTGACGTTCTTAAACAAGACATCACTTACTAAAACAATGTCCTGTTGTTAGTATCCATGTATTGGATATGATTGCACCGCCGCAGTAGTGAGTTCCTTTGTAAAATAGCGCTGCTTGCCAGGGCCACTTTCCCTGGGAACTCTGAGAACCCCCAACAATTCTTTTCACTCGTCCACGTGTGGTGATTCGAATTTTTCTAATGCCACAGTCCTGCGGAAAAACTGAATAAGACATTGAATAGTAAATTAGGTTATTGGTGATGTCAGTTTAAGTAGCCCGCCTAGAATAGCTTTGCTAAGTGCGGGCTACAAAGGCCTTTTTTTTAAGTATTATAAAAATAAAGTCAATGTTGTTGTTGTTGTTGTCACACTTCCAACTTTCTCGCTCTGTGCAGGAGCGGGTCCAGGATTTTTCTTAGGAGGGGGTGCACCTCTAAGGAATGACGTCACTGACCGGTGAGGTAAACAAATTTTAAAAGCGAATACGAAGAAACAGAGTTCATCTCGGGGTGGGGGCAGGAGTGCGCACCCTCTGCACCCTCCCCCTAGATCCCCCCCTGCTGTGGAATCCCGGTGGCCCAAAGTTACTTTAGAGTCTTGGTCTGATTCCGATAAATTTTAAAAAAATTGTTGCAAGTTTTCAAATGAATTTTATGTAATTGATGAATTGGGTTACTTTATTGACATCTTATCACCAGTTCTAATGCCACTAAATATCTTGTTATTTCCGGAGAGAAATCAATTTTCTGGTCTGAGAAAATCTTTGCTCTGTAAAGTCACTACGAGTATGCTGATGAAAAATTAAGCAAAATACTTTCCAAGAAAATAAGCACTATAATACCAACTTACTGTTATCTGTTGAAGACAATACTGACGATTTGCCTGCAGATGGAAAACAAGAGAATATAATTTATGTAACATAATAGTTATTAACAATTAGATTCTGAGCTCGAGATTTCTACGAGGTGATAGTTGATGAGGCCGAATTCTACTAATTTCTGATAGAAAATAGTTTCTGTCGAGGAACTATCGGCTGATAGGCGCCCCGCGGAAATTTGATGTTCTTAAAACAAATATTTATAAATATGCCAGTTTTAAGAACACCAAATTTCCAAGGGGCAACTATCAGACCGATAGTCGGAGAAAGAAACACTATATGGTCTTTATTGTTCACTATTAAATTTTCTTCCGCGCGCTAGTTCAAAACTCAATTAGACATCACTTGTATAATTTTTAACTTTTTGAGATGGAAGCAGTGAAAGCTAATTGAAAAATTAAAAAAAAAACAGGCCTTCCAAATCGGTTTTGTTTATTTGCAAAAAAATCTGGTCATTAGATTTTCTAAACTCAGAGAAATAAACAAATACAAGATTTGCTTTTCCGTTTTCCGTTGCATTATTAATTAGCTCTTTCTTGCAAATGCTCAAATGATAAAGCAACATACACTGTCAGGGAATTTGTTGAAAAGTTAATGGAAAATGATCAAGTACAGTGACAGTAAAATTCGCATCTGTAACAGTACTTCTGAATGCCCATAAACTTGGCATTCAGAAGCAAAAACGGAAACACAACATTTGCTTTTTGCTCGAGACAAAATGCGACTACTTCAGTCACGCCCGAAGCGTTTGTTCAATATCGTGCTGCTAAACTATTAGGAGGACAATGGGTCACAATGGCATTTTAAGTAAAAATTTTGGTTTCCTATGGTTCAATTCGATTAGCCACTTCCCGTAAAATCTATTGAAATAGATATCTTAAAACGTGAGGCAAATTCCAAGACAGTGTCCCATTGGCAATAAGGACAGAGATGTTGTGATACATCAATCAAAATATGACAATTAAAATTAAAACGCTATTAAAATATATCCCACTGAGATGGCAATCAAATAAAAAGCTTGAATGTCGTTGTATCACGAACGCTCGGGTCATTTGTGTTAGATGCATGACCGCTCAGGCATCAAGATCTAGAGAAGTTCAATATTCTTCATACTCGCAACTCGAGAAGACATGAAGGCTCGAGGTACAATTTGCTCATTTCCGTGGGGATTACCCATATAAACTGAAGGTAACTGGCACAACATTCAGGAAAAAATACAGAGAGTAACAAACTGGCTGGATGATCGAACATTCAAGTCTGGCGAGAACACGTGAAAACTCAAAAAAAAAAAAAAAAAACTGACCAACCACTACAACTCGTATCTTGCATTGCAATTCACGACTTAAAAATGAAATTGTTGCCCCCATGATTACCTGACTTGGGTGTTCCTTCCAAGGGTGCAGACTCTGCAGGAATAAAGAAAAATCATTAACATTGGTGATTCTAGTATGGGCAAAGAGTAGTGAGAAACTACAAGCTTTTTATCTTGTCATGTGTCACGCAATCCTCTTCAAAAAATTCATTCTGGCGGAGTACTAGTGACTGGTTACGAGGCTCTCAAGATTGAAACTTGTCCCAAAGAATTACCTACCCCACTCCCCTCTTCCTTATTTTGGCTCTCGACCCAATTTTCGCACGGACAAAACACCGAAAAGCCCATTCCTCGCTAGACGTAAACTTTAGCTGATATGATATACAATTTTCCTGAGAAATCTGAGCTGCCAAAGTTCATACTTCCGGTGAAAAATAATTGACTTATTCGATATATTCTTTTCTGCTGTTTCCGGAGTGGAAATACAAAAAATTGCAGAGATCAGAGCAGACTCACTTTCTCTTCTCGCGGCTTCGCTGCTCGATTTCGCGCTCGCGGCTATATGCCCTGCGCACTTGTGCTGCTCTGTGACCCTGCTCGCAGGCCAGGAATTACCTCTTGCTGCAGTCACTGCTCTATACTAGTGCTGAGTTTGTTTGGGATTAAGCTCAACCACTCAGTGAAGGAAATTGCGTGACTTTGCATTCTTTCAGTTTTTGGATGGAAAAATTGCGTGGCAGCCGAAGGGAGCGTGACTTGAAAGAACAATGGAGAAGATAATTATCTCCTCAATGACTCCTCAGGCACGCGGCTTTTTTTCTCTCGCGCGTTCTTTGGCGTTACAGTTAAAGACTAAAAGGAAAAGACATCGGCAGCTGGTAGCCTAATCCAAATCCACTCACCAAACAACGGAAATATACTGTAGCATATGAAACACAGTTTCAGTAACATCATACTGTGATGACCTGCAAAGAGAAATTGATCGTATATGGAGATAACGCCTTCTAGTTTGAAGAGTTGCGGTAATAAGGCAATCTATTGATTTTGCAAGAAATTCGGAATCAATCAATTAATTAATTAATTAATTAATTTCACATAATTCTTATGTCGAGCGTGTGACTGGACTGAACGATTGGCGTGGGAATAGACTCATGGAGACAGGGACTGAACAGATTGGTAAAATAACTTTCTAGCTAACCAGCTGTAGTGTTCTGTTTTACCATGTGGTTTTACAGTGCACCTCTCGAGCAATTCACCATCTGATGACCGATGATTTGTCCCATACTCTATGGATTTTCTTAGGCCAACATGAAATTGGAAAAACCGGACTCCCGTTTCACGTCCGTAGACCTCTGAACTATAGGAAATCAAACGGCAATCACTACAACACCTTTTATCTTTTGCTCCAGGCGCTGTTTAAACCAACTAGGATCTCCTGTTCTCCAGATCGACACGTTATGGCGTATCACAGGCTTAGCAGTGTTACGCAATATGTTTGTTCATTTGACGCTTATAAAACGTTTGACGCGTATTTAACTTGGCTAATTTAGATGAGGCTTACGTTGTTTATCCAAGTAATTAACACGATAAGCATTTATAGCTGGCGCTCCGCCGCAGTATCTTCTTACTGCACGGATAGCGTGATTGGTTTTAACCGCTTTTACATCTGTTGTTGAAGGATTTACGATGTTCTAGTTGGTTCAGAAAAGACAGTGATGTTTTCATCGAGCGACATGCAAAAAAGATTCGTGCGCGCGAAGACGACTGCATAGCTTCTGTGATATTATCACGAGGAACACCCTTTACTGAACTGGTATTTGTGATAGGACTAATCTGTCTTCGCAAAACATTTCTAACCGCGTAAAATTGTCGATATCAAAATAAATCAGGACAAAAGCGCTCGTAATATCCGACTTCATGTGTGACACAGAGCAAAGAGCTGTCATCGTTAACAAGGCATTTTTGCATGAGGCTTTTGTCGGTGTGTCAGAACAGTCTCGCGGAAGACTCCATTGTCTTGTTTCAACTCTCGATTAACCTGAATTCCTGAAGCCTAAAATATGGCAGTCTCAAGTATCTAGAGCGATAAAAGATGAGTTGAGGTTTAGAAGAAAGCACTTGGAGAAAGAACCTTCGGAACTCAAAATGTTTCATTCATTGCATGATAATCTGACTTGTGTTAAAATTTGTTCATTTGAAACTGACGGAAAATTTCTGAAATCCATAAACCGGACAATTAACAAATAAAATTATCGACTGATTCAGGTTTTTGATGTTATTTTTAAACTTATAAGACTCTGAAACATGGCATTTTTGGCCGTAAGCTATTCTAGTAGTTCACGGCTTCAGCTTTCCACTCCTCATAAATAACTGGCTACAGCAAACTATCACATCACTTACCCAAAGATCGATTGTAACGCCTGTCTTTAGAAAATGAGTTCTCCGCTCGTGAGATTCTCTCCAACTTTGCGCACACCTTACACTTACGTGTACACGCTGTCACTGCGTTAGGACGACTAAATTCTGCAGCTTATTAATGCAGTACTGCTTTACAGACTGAAGATTTGCAAATCGTCTACACTTTCAAAACATCGCTTGTCAGTAATTTATTAGGAAGTGGGCTTGACTCACTGACATAAAGCAGCTTCCTGTGCAGGTTAATGCTTCTCACACGATGAACACCGGCTGTCAGGTAAGTCGCTTTCAGTGAGTGAGCGTTGAGCTTGTTTAGCTTAGTGAGGCTCTAAGTTTTTAAACGAAGCAAAAGGAACAAATTGTACGAGAGTATTTCAACCTCTAATCGCTCCAGCTCTCCTTTCTCCACGCCAGGTCTGTATCACTCTGTCCCGTAAACGTTTGCGCCATAGGGTTATATTAAGTTGAACCCAAAAACAGCCTCCGGGGCCAAGTTTAGATTAGTCTGTTTCGATTTCGTTTTGACGCACTTCCGCAGATAGAGGTCGCGCGCCGACGGGTTAATTAAGAACCTTCAAGAAAGTCAAAACTACGAGCTTTCCAAGCTTGTCTCTGTGAAATTTAAGATGGATATCTGCTGACTCAGGACTATGGTCAACGAGGTGCAGGAAATCGTGCAGAGTTCTTCACTCAGTGTTCATGTCTCGTTCCTCCAAACAAATGTAAGCTTTGTGCATAGGTTATTTAGCAAGGGCTCTCTTATCTGGAGATCCCAAGAAAGTGGGCAGGAAATAAGAGGACGATCTCCATTCATGAAAAAAGAAACAAGATTCCCTAACTGCACTTTCCTCAGTGGCAAAATCACAGAGTACGATACAAGGTAAGTTGTTATAGAATACATGACAAGGTGCGCAACAAGCCGTAAAGAGCTAAATCTTCCTTTCTTTGATTCCTCGATCCCTTAGTACCGTTTTTAGCAATAGACTGCGAGGAAGAACGCAAAGGAAAACGTAACAGAAGTGAGCGGGCTTGAGTATGCGAGTGTCAAGGATTTCCAAGCAAAAAAGGCATTGCTCACAACTTGTTTTAGCACTTGAGCCTGTCGAGTTTGGCCAGCAGTGACAAAAGGCTGGTAGAGTATCTGATCAAGGCGGGGGTACACCCGAAAGCCGTATTTTGGCTGGGTTTTATGTTTTTAATGCAAATATCTCGTTTACGTTTCAAGCAATCAAGAATCTCTATGCTCATTTCACATATCTATGTTTTGGGTCTTTTTGTAAATTTTTTGGTGATTTTTAGGTATATTTGGAGATAAATAGTTTTCTCAAAGGATTAGTAAAATTTATGGAAATAGGAAATTTGGAAGATTTGGTGTTGTTTTAAAATTAGAGTTTGAAGTTAAAAATAGGTAGATACACTCCAAACAGTTGCCCAACAACCTGGGGTGCCATTGTGCGGTCGGGCAACTGTTTGGTGGTGTTCCAAAACCCTTTTTTTCCCTTTCAACCTCTCTTTAAACTTACCAAAATTTCACTTAAATTCGGGTTTACCCCCGCCTTAAATCAGCCCTTTTCATATTCTACCGTTTTAATATTCTACCGGGCAATGCAAACATTTTGCCTGAAATGTTATAGAGCCTCGCGTGATGCGTAGCCGAATGAAAACTGCTCTATCCAAAAGTAGTTTTTCATGCCAAAAAAATGAATAATCAGTTGCCAGCAAGTGGCGCTGTAATTGCTCTTCACAGCTTCTAAAACGGAAACGAGTGTTCATTGCTGATCTGAAAAGGGGGAAATTGTGAAGCCGGATGCAAAACACAACTCTCAGATTTCAACGCAGATTACCGTAACTATGTTCAGTAGCACGTGCTTAATGCATCACGTTCCCTAGCCTGGCTGGCGGATGCGTAAGCACTCGACTCTTCACCAATCCTCTCACGGCTTCGCCACTCCCGTACACGGCTTCGCAACCAAAACAAAAGCACTCGCGCGCGAAATCCCGCCTGCTGCGCAGGCTACACGTTCTCTTCTCCGGATCAGCTATTTGAAATTTTTAAAGGCGTGAAATGTATTTTGCGCTATAATGTACCATTCCCATGATCGAGCGTTTTCAACGTCAAGGTAGCCATCATCGTTTTCACTCTCTTGCAACAAAAAATAACCGAAAACTATTCAGTAGATAAAGTCAAGAAATTGTAATATTGTAGGAGATACGCTAAGAAGACACATCTCCAAAATTTAGGTCTCTGCGTTTTCCCAAATTTCAGATGCTCGCGTCGAAATGTTTTGTGCAAATTTACAGAGCCCAGTATGTGGCAGCCATGTTGGTTAAGCTCCTAGCTACAAGCTTTGGACAAAATAAAATGAAACGATTATCGCCCATACCCCTCCTCAAAAGTCCCCCCCCCCCCCCTGCAAAGCAATAGGGAACTTAAGCACCGACGACGGCGACGCCAGGGACGACGCCTAGTAAAAAGTGAATTTAAATTTTACTCTCGAATTTCGTAAGTAATTAAACCCGTTCAGAGCGCAAATCTGTCTAAACACCTGCTCAAACTAAATGTGCAAAGCCAACGATCAGTTACATAAGGAAATCCAAAATATTTGCCGTCGTGGCGTACGTTCTCCACAATACGCAAAACTTGGTCATTTCACGTTGTAGTTTGGCAGAGAACGGTAACGAAATGTACAAAGATTTATAACGCACGTGCACAGCTATTGTTCTGCTCATTAAATCTTTTGTTTGGTGACGTTCCCGTTGCCGTTGCCGTCGTGGTTTGCTTAAGTTCCCTACTGATGAAGGCGCGAAGGAACAAAAACGGGCCATTTCGGCATCATTAAAATGGGGGTGGGGAGGGGTGTGGTTCAGATTTATCATTTATTTTGTAGCTCCACCCAACCTCGTTCCAGGGCCACTACCCTGGCGACTCATAACCGAAAAACTATACTAGAATAAAGGTTAAAAATCACGAAAGAATATGATTTTTCGACAAACTTTAACGGGATCTTAATTAGCTTTGTGTCACGCGCCGCCATTGCTACTCCGAGATTCAAAATCTGCTGGTTTCCAAGCAAAGCACGCTATTGAGCTGGAAAGTTTTAAACAGAGATAAATTTAGATCCTGTTATGCCTGATGAGGGTAAAAACTCTTTCGTGGGTCTTAAGTGTAGGATTTTGGAATGTGATTAAGTCACGTGAAAAACGATCTATTGGAGTTCCAAATCAATGAATTGAAACGACGGTCATGTTGGTCA